>PDHQ01000126.1:4948-43016 GCA_003339415.1 Ophiocordyceps camponoti-saundersi (nom. inval.)
TTTTTATTTCTTTTTTCTTTTTCCCCCCCTCCCCCCTCTTTTTTTTTTTTTTTTTTTTTTTCTTTTTTCCCCCCCCCCCCCCCCCCCCCCCATCACTGTCATCGTCCGGTGACGCGCGTAACATCTGACTCGAGTACTTTGTCTTCTTCCCTCCCATCTTTCTTACTCCAAGAAAGTCCATGGGGATTTTTGGAAAAGACGCGCCCGGAAACAAAAGACTCACGTCTCTTTGTCTGATTTTTATATCTCTCAAGTTTCTATCGAAGGGGGGGAAAAAAGATCTCAAAGTGCATGTTTGCCCATTTTTGAGCTCCCTCATTTGCGCGCCTCCTTTTTTTTCCAATGGTGAAGCCGGTAGCAGGTAAAGATTCAGATGGTATATCCGCGTAAATCTCTCCTTCTCTACCGATGAAGAGTGGTGCTTCTTGGTTGGGAAATTTCGACATAGAAGCGGACTGACATAGGGATGAGAGGAATGGGGCGGAAGAGGTAGGCAGGTAGAAGCAAGTGGTATATGTGAATGGGGGCGAGGGAAACATGGTGCGAGGATACAGTACATGGATGGGATATATGTACAACAGGGCGTCGCTGGATGATGCTGATTATCGAAAAGAGATGTGGCAACAGATTTGGGATTCGAAGTGTGACTCAGTCGCTGTCGTCTCCTTGGAGGGCTTCATCGGCTTCTTGTGTTTCGTCGCCGCTTGCGCCGTTGGCGTGGTTTTCTTGATTGTCATCGTCGTCGTCGTCGTCTTCTTCGTCTTCGTCTTCTTCGACCTCTTCCTCGTCCTCCTCATCCTCCTCTTCTTCTTCCTCTTCATCTTCTTCTTCTCCTCCTCCTTCTTCCTCCTTAGCTTGATCGTGAGGTTGGCCGTCGGCAGAAGGATGCTCGGCGTCGGCATCTTCCGCGTTCGTTTCTGCATCGGCGGAAGCGGCGGCGGCAGCGGCAGTGGCGACGGAGTTCGGGGGCGACGACCCCTCGAGTCGAGGTCTTTTAGGGCCACGGTTTCGATCGGGGGGTTCATCGGTAGTGGTGATTGACGAGTCGGGATTTGCATCCTTTGCCGCGCGGACTTTTTGCCGGTAGGAAGAACGTTTTTCTGTTTGCATCGCGTTGAATTCTGTTTTTCCGGTTTGTTTCTTGGTGAGTGTTTTCCCTTGATGAGACGAAAAAGGGGGATGTGGGAAAAACGCACTGGCGAATTCGGCCTCGAGGGGTTCCCGCAAAAAGGAGAATTCGGTATCGTCGAGAGCTTTGAAGACGTCGGTGGGTGAGATTGTCTTTTTGCCTGCGTTGGTGGTGTGTTCGTTTGCGCTGCCACGGACATGGTAAGTTGGAGGAGCAGCATGGCAAAGAGAAGACATATCCGGGGGGGGAACCCTACTGAGAGGCGAGATAGCTGATGAAGAGGGTGGCGCCCTTGCTCATGGCGAGGATGGCGTTGGCTTGAATCTGGGTATTTGGTGGTAAAACGCCCTTTGCCAGTCTGGTGATGATGGATTTGGGAAGAGAGAGGTCCTGTTACGATGAGGTGGGTGAGGTTGTGAGTTGAATGAGCGCCAGGAGACAAAGAGCAGAGGAGAGGAGAGGAGAGGAGAGATGGAACCTCGATGGTGACGGCATCTTTACTGCCGTGACGCTTCTCAGCAGAGGAGGAGGAAGGGTGAGATTGGCCGTTTGTAGAAGGGCGGGCTTCATCTGGACCTTGATCTTGATCTTGTTGGTCTCCTTGTACTTGTTGATGTTGACTTGGCACATTTTCTTCTTGTGCGTCTTTTTCGTCGTCGTCGTCATCGTCGTCGTCGTCGTCATCATCATCGTCAAACTCGTCGTCGTGGTTGGAGGCAGTGGTGGTAGTCGTGGTAGCGGCGGCGATGGTGTTTGTCGAGGCTGAGGGTTGCGGTGGTGAAGAGGCGACGACGACGGCGGAGGCGTCGCTTTTCCGCGCGTCGGATCTGCGCGACGTTGGCGGCGGCATAGGTATTGCCTGTGAGTGTGTGTGTGTGTGTGTGCGAGTGCGTCTATGGATAGAGGTGGGTGTATGTATATGTATGCGTGAGTGTCTCTGGTTGATGTGGAACAGATATTGGGGGGGAGGAAGAGAGAAGGAGAGGAGAGGAGAGGAGAGGAGAGGAGAGGCAAAAATGACTCTGATAAAGGAAAGAGGAGGTTGAGGTTGATATCAAGATAAGAAGAGAATGAAAAGGGAAGGGGCGCGTCGAGGCGCGTGGCGTTTAGAAAAATGTGGGAAGGAAGGAGGCAGCGAGTTGCGCATTGAACGAGAAATGTGCGGATAGCACGTGATACAGTTATCGGTCTTATTTGTACATACATACAGCCCTTTGACGATGATGCTGATGCTGATACTAAGTTGATAACTAGGTACCTAATAAGGCGGTTTCGAAGTGAGGAATAGATTTCCGCCATTCAAAATGGAGTAAGTAAGTAAAGAGTACATACATACATGTCAGAGAGCAAGAAAGGAGAAACATGACGTCGTTTCAGTGAAAAAAAGGACAGAAAGAAAAGACTGAGTCGTGATGAGTCGTGTGAGCGGCCGAGCTTCTTCCTCCTTCACTTCCTCCTCCTGCATACATACATACATACGTATGTATGTACTTCCTTCACCCAGATCCCCCCCCCAATAAGGCCCGCCTTATAAACAACGTATGTAGGTAGGTAGGTATGTTTCGTACATACGTACAAGATATCCCTCCCCTCGTCTCCTTCATCAAGAAGGGGGCGGGTGGAACGGGAAAAAAAAAAAGTGAGGAGGGTATGAGGGAAGAAGGGGTATATCCATCGCCGACAAAGGGGAAAAAAAAAGAGGCAGACAATAGGAGAGAGAGGGAGAGAGAAATGAGAGAGAGAGAGAGAGAGAGACATATCATCTTCATCTCTCATCCGATGGCTCGTCCAATCTCCGACTTTCTCGGTAACCGTGGCGATAAGCCTCCGAGAAGCATATCCTCGTCAAGAGAGGAACGAGCAGGAGACGACGAAGAAGAATTCGACAAGGAAGCGAAATCGTTCGTAGAACAAGGCATGGCATGATCCGCCGATCGGCGCGGTGGTCGATTGTGATGATGACCGTACCATTGGTTCTGCTGCTGTTGGTGATAGTG
Organism: Ophiocordyceps camponoti-saundersi (nom. inval.); assembly: GCA_003339415.1. NCBI lineage: Eukaryota > Fungi > Ascomycota > Sordariomycetes > Hypocreales > Ophiocordycipitaceae > Ophiocordyceps > Ophiocordyceps camponoti-saundersi. The sequence continues at coordinate 8,075 of PDHQ01000126.1, forward strand.
GTGAGGCTGCTGCTGCGGCTGTTGATAATGCTGCTGATGCTGAGACGGATGAGCGGCGCAACTCTTACTACGACCATGATGATGATGCCGTGACAATCTCGTCGTGAGCGGAGGAGGAGCCTTAGCCAGACGCGAGGGGTGTCTTCGCGGCTGGCCCACGAAGGCGTCTTCGCCCTGTATCGCCTCGTCCGTCAAGCCCGGTCTGGCGTTGGGTGCCCTCGCCAGGACGGGCGTAGGCGGCGCGGACGGCATGTCGACGACGCTGCATCGGCGGGTGGCGACGGCGGACGGGGAGGCAGGGCCGCTGCCGTCTTCGGTCTGGTAGACGATGAGGCTGGCTGGTTTGCGGGACGAGGCCATGGAGGCGTTGGGACGGTGGTGCTGTCTTCGAGCGAAGAGGCCATCATCCGTCGTCGGATTCTGTTTCATCGTCTCCGTCTCCGTTATCGTCGGCTCTGTTGTCGTCGTCTTGTTCTTGTCATTCTTCGTCTGCTTCTTCTTCTTCTTCTTCTTCTTCTCCTTCTTCTTCTCCTCCTTTCCCTTCTTCTTATCCATCATCGCCGACGCCTCCTTCTTCTCCCCCCCGACCTCGGCTCCGGACCGATCCGTCTTCCACGAGGCAATCTCCTCATCGTCAACCGGAGAGGTGATACCGCGACGGAACAACAAGCGACGAAGACGTCGTCGACGCCTCCGCGGAAGCCACCAGCAGACAACGACGATGACGACGGCGATGGCGATGGCTCCTAATGGTACGACCGTTGCCAAGACGATGGTCATGGTCGTGCTGCCGACAGCTTGGTCTGCCATTTTCTTCTTCTTCTTCTTGTTCTTCGTTCTCAGTTTCTTTGTAGGGTGAACCTCTGCTGCTTCTCTCGAATACTTCTTCTCCCTGCCATGCGGACTTATACAACACACAAACACACAACTCCTTCTTCCCTCTTCCTCCTCCGTTTCCCCGTTGTTTCCCACAAGGCAGATGAGCCTTAGATATGAAGACAGCGTATGATGTGATGAAAGGAAAAAGCGAACGTATCCCAAGACGAGAGACGATGGTTATGAACAGAACAACAGAGAGGAGAGGAGAGATATCTCAAATGGTAGAGCAAAGTAAGAAGTCGTAACACGTCAACTTCAAACCAAGCTTCCCATACAACAGACAGGAGATACAAAACAAAAAGAAAAAGGAGTAAGCAAAAATGGGTGAACGCTGAAGATGATGAGAGTAAGAAAAGCAACAAGGAAAGGAGAGGAAAGGAAGAAAGAAAGAAAGGAAAGGTCAAAGAAAGCTTCTCAGGCCAAGGCAGCTTTCACTTATTTCTCTAAAACCCTCTCCAGCAAGCGCGCCAAGCGAAGCGGTCGCAGCATAAAATAAGAAAGAAAGAAAGAAAGAAATAATGACTTACAGGAGGTAGCGGAGGAAGGGAAAAAAAAAGGGGGGGGGGGAAGGCGAGGAGAGGAGAGGCGAATCGGAAGAGGTCAAAACGTCGAAGCTATATAACCAACGCAAGCATCCATCCATCCATCCATCCATCCATCCATCCCCTTTCTCTCCCACCCCCCTTCTTCCCCTCTCCTCCACACCATCATCAACCACGTCAGCAACAAGTACATACAAGTTTTCCCAAAGGGCGAGTGACAAGGGGAAGAGGGCCGAAGAAAAGAAGACGAAGAAGAAGTATGTTCATACACTGGGCAGGCAGGGTACGGATACAGAGTGAGCGCGCGGGGAAAAGGGGGGGCAAACAAGAAAAAAAGAAGCAAAGATAAAATCAGGTTCCGTCGCTAGTTCTGTGATAGCATCTTGTCTTGCTGGGGGGGGGCTGAGCGACCGAGCAGCAAGGGAGAGGAGGAGGATGATGATGCTAGAGGAAGGGGGGGGTCTGTGTGACGCAGGTCCGCGGGCGTTGTCTGCCTATGTATGATCTGTAGACTGTACATGCATGCATACATGTCAGTAGAGGTATGTATGTATATGAACGGATGGGATGGGATAAGCATCTCCTTCTAACTCTTTTCTTGCTCACTCTCTCACTAACTCACTCTCTCTCTCTCTCTGTCTCTCACTCTCTCTCTCTCTCTCTCTCTTACACACCATCTCAGTCGGTACCTATCTGACGTGTAAAAAGTCACCCATTCTTTTTATGTATAGTGGAGAGTATCCGTTAGATAAAGAAGAAGAAGAAGGAGGAGAAGAAGGGCAGAAGGGAAGAATAAAAATAACTCCCTATAAATAAATACATCCACGTACTAAGAAGATGGGCAACTCTCTCCATAATCATGTCATCTCAAACCCCCTCTTATAGATCCAAGAAAGAGCCTGCATTACAGACCTTACCTACCCACTCTTACCCATTCATCTATCTACCTATCTATCTATATCCGTAGCAATATACCACGACTGCCTTTCTAAAACACAGACCTCACCTTATTCCCCAAAGCTGACGAAACTGACCGACACGCCATCCACGTACATGATTCGTACAGAGAGAGAGAGAGAGAGAGATAGACCGCGTCATTCAACTCCTGAGCCAAGGCAAAAAAAAAAAAAAGTCGATGCGGTGCAACCAACCCCCCCTTCCTTGCCTTGCATCTCCTGTCATGATACAGAACACCTACGGACATCTGATTCTGCACATCTGCAATTATTGCATGTAGGGTAGACAGGTATGAAGACGATTCCCTTCTTCTTCTTCTTTTTCTTCTTCTTCTTCTTCCAATATGATCTTCACATCACATCCAGTATCAAACCCCCCCCCCCATACCCCAAAAACAGAGAGTGAACAACACAAATCATTCCAACAATAAACAACAACAGCCCAGAGCCATACTTAAAAAAAGACTCCTGCTTTGAAATCCAACTCTTAAAAACCACGTCCATCATCATCATCATCATCCCATCCCATCGCGCTCGGACATACATACATAGGCGCCTCTCCTCCACCCTCCCACCTCGTTTATCGAACCCTTTCACCCCCCCGCCCCCCTTTCCTTTCTTTTCTTTTCCTTTATTCCTTTTTCTCGAAAATCTCTCTTGTCAACCAGTCCAAACATTTGCTTTTTTTTCTTCTTGTGTCCACAGAGGCAGAGGGGGGGGGGGGAAACAAGACTCTAAAACGCAGAGGAGCAAAAGTTAGCCCCCAATCACTCGGACCAAGTCTTGTTCGGCCTTGGCGATTGGGCTTCACCGTCTTCTCGCTCGCTCGCTTCCTCTTCTAAGCCCAAGACCCTGCCCCTTCTTCTCTAACCAACTCCTGTTCCTCCTCCTACTTCTACATATTCTCTCTCGCCTGTCCCCCATACTCACCAATTGATATACATACCTATGTACACACATACACATGTATCCGTACGTACCATCCCATCCACTTCGTACATACTTACTCCGTACATCTTCTCCCCCCTTCCCTACAACAGGTTTCCCCTCTCTCTCCCCTCAAGAATCCCGCTGTCCGTGCCGCGCCATGCAAGGGGCCGGCGCTCTCAACCCTTGCCAATCCTGCCCCATTGGACGTATGTATGTAAAAAGGTAAAAATTGCATAAAATCCGTACGGATACAGACCAATACAGTACAGAGATAGTGCTTATCCAGCTCCTCGCCCTACCTCTGAAACGCGTCCTCCACGACCATGTATGTATGTATGTATGTACATATGTATGTGCTGGCGGCGGGCGCATCTTCGCGGCCGTTTCCAAACCTTGTTCCTGTTTCAACTTCTGTGCCAACAGTCCTGTACATACATACACACATACAATACAATGCCTTACCAGCTCCGCCTCCCCGCATCACCTCCGGCATCATCATCATCTCTCTCTTCTTCGGCTCCGCGTGCTCCACTTTTCCCGGCTCCGCTCGACGGTTGTCTCACCGCAGAAAGAATCCCCATTTTCCCCACCCCCCTGAACACCTCCTCTTCGGCTACCTACCTCTACGTATGTATATCTATCCGTCCTCACCTGTGTTATAACATAAACATGCAAATATAACATATGTATGCATTTCTCCGACGGCTATCTGCTTCGGCAAACAGCTGCCCGACGTCGTCCTCGTCCCTCGTCTCCGTACAACGGCCCTCGTGTCACCTCCCTCCACGGACCGTCAGCACCGTCATCCCTGACAACCCCATCCACCCATGAGAAAGGAGCCATCCCCCCCCCCATGAGACGAAATTACGGCACGGCCCGCAGGTCACATCACCCATAGTTACGCCCCATATGTATACCTCACTGACGAGACAAAGCGTCCTAAGAATCCTATTGCCTCCGAAAACTATCTTTGCCTACCTGCCTACTACTCCTTTCGCCGTTTGCTATGAAGAAAGAGTCGGGTAATTAACGCATCACGCCGGCGCCCGTCGCCAACGAGGTCACCAGCCTTGCCGCCTTGCCCCACCTCCGCCCTCTCAAACATACAGCAAGTCTCTCAACGTCATCCATCGTCTCCGTTCCTTGCTCATCAGCCGAGGGGGCCAGCGTTGTGCGACAAGGCCGTGAAAGCAAGATATCAGTACCAATTAAGATGGTGAATACGATCAAGGAAACGACGCGCACTCCACTCCACAGATCCAACGAGACCTGAAGTCGACGACTCGCATCGTCCCGCTCAGAGGGCAACGGCGAGGAAACCCAAAGCGGCGGCAAAGGCCACACCGTTGGCAGCAGGAGCCTTGGTCGGCGGGGCCAGGCCACCCGACCTCGTCGTCGTTACGGCGTTGTTGTTGCCCGGCTGCGAGGCGGTGGGCGACGAGGAACTTGCGGCGGCCGTGCTAGAGCTGCTGTCGCTACTGCTGTCACCACTGTCTCCCCCGCTGCTGCTGCTGCCGCCGCCCGACCCCTTAGGCGGGGCAGCTTTGCCGCATTGCTTCTGGATGTTGTTGAGGCAAGACATCTGACCATCGGCATTACCGACGTTTTGCGTGTTGCACTGGCTGAAGAGCGTCTCGCAGATAAACGTGGGGATAGTCTGCGTGTAGTACTGCAGGCCGGGGGCCGAGTTGTTGGAAGCACAGACGCACTCGTACTCAAGTTTTTCCTGAGAAAGGATTAGCCGACCTAGGTCGCATTACGACGTCGTACAATTCGAACTCACCTGAGCGCAGCTGTTCTTGCTCGTGTTGTTCTCACAGAGCAGGCCGCAGGTGTTTGTCTGGGCAAGGCACCACACAGCTGCAATGAGAATGTTTTGTCAGTATGCAACGTGACCGACGAGAATGAGTGGGTGATGGGAGTTACTGACCTCGCTCCGCGTTGGGGACCGAGTTGGGGTCGATGCGCATGTCCAGCTCACTCGAGTAGTTGGTGGACGGCGACTGAGCCGAAGCCACGGCAGCCCCAAGGGCAACAACAGTGGTAAAGGCACGCATTGTCTTGAGCGTAGCGAGGCGCTGTCAGGATTCCCGTGTGATGTTGAAAGGAGTAGCTAAGCTCTGCTGCGGCACCAGAGAGGGGGGGAAACAGCTTTCAAGACAAGAGATTTTGAAAACGACGCGACGATGGTGCAAAGCAAAGCTCCTTTCAGACGGTGGTGGCTTGGTGTAATACTGCGACGGGGTTGAGAAGATGTGTTGGGTGTGAAGAGATGAGTAAAGAAGAAAACGAAGATGGAGAAGAGGGGAGAGAAGAGGAGGAGGAGGAGGAAGAGGAGGAGGAGGAGGGAAGTGGGTAGAAAAAGGCGAGAGAGCGAGGCAGAGAGGGAAGAATTTGCGAGGCAGGAGTGGGTAAGTGGAGTGGGTAACAAGCGGGCAGGCAGGCAGGTGGCGGGCAGGTGTGGTGGGAAAGCGCGAGGGCCTTATTATGAGGTCGCCGGGGGGGGGGGGGGTGGGGGGTGGGAGCTGCAGCATTCGTCCACCTTCCATGTACCGTACCTGGGGTCGGACGCTTGCGGAGGGTACTGGGCGGGTCGGCGGGGGCCGAGAGACCTGCTAGACAAGTAGCGTCGAGCCTCTACACTGGTGTGGCTGGTACCAGGCTCTTCTGTCCAGACAGGGTAGCGGGGGATCCACAGGTACGCGATCGGGAACTAGTCGGTACCAACAGGCCCATGGCCGAATAAGGAACGGTCGTCGATGTTGTATCGTGCGAATTTCTTGGCTGTTATTTTACGTTACGTCTTCCTTTCACTTCTTTTCTCTTCGTCGAGGCCCCCTGCTGGGGGGTTATCCACTTCATGTCCCCCAGGTACCTATCCGTACACGTTGTGCTCGTGCCTGCTATTACGGGGTCGATCCCTTCTTCTCCGGGGTTGTTGTCGTCAGCCAAGCAAGCACCCTGCCCGCCTGACGACGGAAGCTCTTATCGTCCCAGCCAAGAACGTGTCGAGGCATTCAACCAAGAGCACCAAGCATTCCTCATCTAGGAACCTTTTTTTTTCATTATACCAAGATTCCATCCTATCACCTTTACTGCCTTGCTTTTGCAGCGAATATGCCTTTTTTTCCTTCTTCCTGCAAGGATACATACATATGTACATACAGTATTCTAATAACGTCCGTAGAGAGTGAGTGAGAAGAGAGAGAGATAGTGCGTGTGCGTGTCTGTGAGGCCAAAATCGCCCCACACAAGCAACCACCGGCCTGCTTTTCCCATCTCGGCACTGCGTCACGCAAACATGGCAAAGTCGTCCGGCGTATTCGCACACAAATACAGTGCACGGAGTGTATCCGTACATAAGTGCCTGGTACGCGCACACACAACAGCACTTGAAGCGTCCTCCCCTGGCTTGGCCATTCGATAGCCTGTTGTCTAGGGCGGCGCCGGCCGAAGGCGCCGCGAGAAATGACTCCGGAAGCGTACCGCATTGTCCATGAGTATTCATATTTGCCACGGCACCTATTCCTATTAGACACGACATCACTAAAATAAGCGGTACGTACCTGATTAGTAAGATCTTTTTCTTACCCGGTATAAAGTCGTAGGAAATCTAAAGTTACTAGTAATCTATAGGTATCTATCTTTTCTACCTACCTCTGCCCGCCTTTATTCTTTTTTTTACCTGCCTTAGCTTCCTATACCTTCCTAGGCTACCTTTACCTATTTCTGCCGTTTTTACTAGGTAAAAAACGCAAAGCGCGCGCGCGTAGGTGAGTAAGAAGATAAGTACTTACGGACTACGAGTGACGTTCTATCTTGTACTAGCATTATATCGCGTAGTAGGGCGGCCCGAAAAATGCCTTAGTAATTAGGTACGTATCCCTAAATCTGGGAATGTCGTGTCTAATAGGAATAGGTGCCGTGGCAAATATGAATACTCTTGTCCATTCAGACAGCATGTGCTCTTCAAATCGTGCTACTTCAGGCAGCTACCGTACATACACGTGCATGAATCTACGGCCCGTTCCCCAGGCGGATCACTGCACAAAGGATAACTGCAGGCTGGAGGGTAAAGGTATTACTCCGACGGCTGATCCTTACACACATTGAAGACACTGCGAGTTTGTATACATGTACATACATATGTATTGAGGCACGCACGCTGTCACGGATCGGGCAGTGATATTGCTGATGCTAAGTCTAACTCTAGTGGCCCCTCCATACTAGTTTGGTGTGTCTAACACACTGACCTGACCGGGCTCAAGCCCTGAGTAGGGCATAGCCTAGACACAGGGTGTGTTATATAACACCGCCCCTAAGGCCGGGCAGGCCAAAGAACAACTATCGTGATATTATTTCTTAGTGTTTAGGCTACTAGAGCCGCCCCTATTCCTTAGCATAGCTAAATTTAGCTAGCGTACGAACTGCTAATGCTTATTCGCCTGTAGACCCTTCGTAAGGCCGTCTATAATTATATTTTCCGTGCCGATCTACTATAGATTAAAGAAGCCTATCTGATACCTCTAGATGATCTATTTATATCGTAAATTAATATGCCTCGTGCGTGCCTTGTTAAGTAGATTAATTACGGCTAACCTCGCGTTCTAGCTATTAGTAAATATTACGAGAGGCCTCTTTTATTCGTAGCCAGCGTTTCGAATAACGTTAGAGAGCTAGATCGTTATAAGCCTAGCGGGCGTGAGGGCTATAAATTCGGCCTCTATGCTGCTTATAGTAATAAAGGTCTAACGCTTTAAGCGCCACGCGATAGGGCTACTAGCGAGGAAGATAACGAACCCGGCTATTAAGGCGCGGGTTACCTAATCGTCCGTAAACGATACGTTAGAATAAACGCGAAGCTAAAGATCTTTACTATAGGCCGCTCCTCTAAGGGTAATGCTAAGGGAAGGCGTGCCGCGTAGATAGCGGAAAAGATACTTTATCGTAGCTAGATAGGCGTAAGTTATATAAGAATTTGCCTCCGATAGCTTCTTCACGCTATACGTGATATCGGGCCTTATGCCTAGGGCTAGCTAATTAAGGCTGCCCGTTCGTTTCTGCTATATCGTAGCCTCTATCGTAATCTCGGCCTCTTTCTAGTCGTAAGGAATTATATGCTTCGTCGGCCACGGCGTCTTCGTAGGCTTTAAATCGTCGGTATCGAATAGCTCGAGAATCTTATTAGTAAAGGAGGTTTAATATACTCGAATAGTGCGGGCCTAACGATCGCGATCGAACTTAAGGCTAAGGAATTCCTAAGGCTCTCTAAGGTATTTAACCTCGTATAATTTATCGAGAATTGCGGCCTTATTATTAATCTATACTTACGTTAGTGCTATAAGGAGGATATCGTCTATATAAAGAACGAGGAGGCTATTATTAGCGTGGCGATAGAGGTATAACTCGGAGTCGAGTCGTTTAAATCCGCGACTAGCTAGATCTTTAGCTACACGCTCGAACTACTAGCGCGGCGAGGCACGATAACTATAAAGGGCCCTCTTTAGGCGGCAAACGCGCCCTAACTTATCCTTAAAGCCGTGAGGCTATTCAATAAAGATATCTTTATCTAACTTAGCGTTAATAAAAGTATTTATAACGTTAAACTTAGCCTATTTAAGGTCTTATATTATAATAAGCGTAAGGAAGATTCTAACGGATAATTAATACGCTACCGCTACGTATAGATCCTCGATAGGTCGATCTATAAGATCGCGATCTCCGCGAATAACTTAGCGGGCCTTCGCTATCGGATCTACGCCCTTAATAGGCTTCTCTATATATACCTATCGCCTAGGAAGGGTCTTAGCATCGTGAGGCTTAGGAACGAGTTCCTAGGCGCCCTTCTAGTGCAGCTTATCGAGTTCTTTCTTTATCGCGGGTACCTATCGTTTATCGAATTCGGGTAGCTTCTTCGCAGCACGATAATTGCTTAGGGTATAACCTATAAAGGTTTCCGCAGCTAGAGCTAAGAGAATTATTATAGGCGCCTAATTAATATATTTATCCTTATCTGTAAAGGAAACGTGCGGCGGAGGCGGCTTGAGAATGCTATTTGCGGCTAAATTAGCCTGTGCGAGCCTCTTTGATCGCCTCGTAGGCTCGGTGCTATAGATCTCTTCCGTTAAACGACGCTTGCGGCGTTGTGTTGATTCTGTTAAGGTAGAAGATAGTGTTGATGCCTCGCGCTCGCGCAAATGTTGAGAAGGTCGTTCTTTAGGTATTAGATCGGTTGGCCGAAGGTTCTGTGGGTTGCTAGCTAATTCGTTAGGATTATCACGATTATTAGTATCGTGAACCTAGCCGCTAGGAAGATTTGAGGTTATAGGCGCTATCGGCAGCAGTTATGCCTTTTTATTAACTTCCTCGATTAATCGAAGAAGCGTATTCCTATCGAAAAACGGGCGCGGTGCCTCTTTGCCTCGATAAGGCGTAGGATTCGGTAAGAGAAGGTGCGAAGAGTTTCCTTCGGGCGTTTTAAAACGCTCTTTTAATAGCCCTATAAATTCCTCTTAAACGTTCGAATTCGACGTATCTAATAATCCGGCTATAGTAGTTAAATATTTCCTCGATTATTTAATACTTAATATATTAGAGGACTATAAAACGTTAATGCCGCTAGTTTAGCTATGGGAAGTTTTCTCTTTCTCCCTATAAGGAAGAATAATAGGTTTAAATTCGATAATTTTACCTTTTTCTTCTAAACGAGCCTTAAATTCGACTAATAGGTCCTCTTTAACGGTAGGGGCACCGGCACGATTAATAAAGCGTATATCTCGTGCTCGAATAACGATTCCTTAATTAGGAAGCTATATCTTAAAGATATAGCTATATAGGCCCTTAATGCCGACGAGATTGCCCTTCTAAGCTCGAGGAGCTATTTTCTCTAACCTTACGATCTTCTCTTTCGGCTTTATCACGTATGCCGTATAGCCCTAGGCGTGGAGGTAGCTAATATTATATTTATAGGGCAGATTAAGCGTCTTTATAACCTTCTCGAGAGGGCTCTCTTTGCCTTTCGTGGGCAGTAAATTCGCAATATACGCTACTATCGATATATAATACGGCTAGAGGGTTACGGGAAGCTATGTATATAGATAAATAGCTCTTGCTATCGTTAAAAGCGTTCTGCCGGCTCTCTCTGCAAGACCGTTTTATTAAGGGTTATATAGGGTCGAATAACGCAGAACGAATCTATCCTAAAAAGCCCAGGCCTTAATTACCTCGCTCTTAAACTCCTATGCGTTATCGAAAGCTATCGTAGCTATAGGAATTCCTCCAGAAGAGGCATTAACCTATCTTTTCTATCTACGAAGAAGCTTAAAAGCCTAACCCTTTAAGTTAGCAGCTATCGTCTAGTAGAATCTCGTAAAGGCGTCGATTCCGTGCAGAGAATAGCGGGCGCCGCCTATTCCTAGTAAGTTATATTCGATAATATCCCAAAAAACAATATCGAGGAACCTCGTAGGCCTTACTAGCGAATCCCTACTAATTATAGTATCGGCTTTAGCAAATTAATAGGCCTCGCACGAGAAGCTTTTAATAGTGTTTTTATCGATTAGAATCCCTACTTTCTAATAGGCTAGGGTCACTTTCTCTTTACCGGCGTGTGCGAGGCGCTCGTATATAATAGCAAAATCAGCCTTTAAGCCCTTCCTTAGCGATTTATACGGCAAAGCAGCGAATACCTCGATCACGGTTTAATTACCGCCCGCAGCGGTAGCACGAATAACTCGAAGTCGATCGTTAAGACGGCAAATACGCTCTTTAGTGCCTCTTTTAATAAGGAAATTCGTTTTAAGGTCGGCGATAACGCCCTTTTCCTTTAGAACGCTCGTGCTTATTAAATTCGCTTAAATATTAGGGTAATAAAAGGCCTACGATAGAATTATCGAATTACTATTAGGTAGGTTTATCTTAACCCTACCCTCTCCCTAAGGCTGCAGATCTCCGCCGTTAGCGGCGCGGAAAAGGTCGATTACGGTATTCTTATAGATCTTAATAAACTATTTTAAGTCGTTAAATATATAGCCTCCGGCTCTAAAGTCGTATATAATATTATCTCGAGTAACGCTAGGGCTAGCAGCTATAAGTTCGTATATCTATCTAGCCTTCGTAATAGCTTCTAATACCGCGATCTACTTCTATTAATACTAATCTCTTAGGGGTAAGCGCAGCTCTAGATATAACCTCTAGTAATTTTCTTCCTTATAAGGCTTACTGCCCTCGGGAACAAAGTATCTATAATTAAGATATCGTCCTTTCTAGCCTTCTTAAGCGGGAGAAGAGGCTCTGCTACTATAATTTCCGCGGCCACGGCCTTTGCCGCGGCCTCGACCTCTTCCTCGGGCGTTATCTCGCTTTTCGTCTTACTTTTTCGTGTTCTAATCTGCGGAAAAGGTATCTTTCTTCTTATTATCGACGAGCTTAGCGTGATTCTAGAAGAAACCTAGGACCTCGTCCTTCGTCGGGGGCTTCTATTTAGCTAGCTTATATATCTAATCTTCGTATCGGGAAAGCATAATAGTTTTAATAGCGTTAATTATAGCGCCGACGAACTATTCCTTATAGGGTTCCTTTATTATAACGTAGAGTTAACTCTATAGGAGATTAAGGCGTCTTACGAAAGCACCGAACATTATAAAGTTCTCCGCCTTTATAGTATATATTTCCTTTATAATTAACGAGAAAGTGATTTTAGGAGCTATATTATACTTCTTCTTAACGGCTATAAAGGTCTAATATGCTGATTAATTCGAATTCTAGCCGCTATCGCGAATTCCGAGGATTATCGTAGGCTCGTAATAATATATAATAAGACGACGGTAATAAACTTCCTCGTCCTGCTATTTCTCTATAGCCGCGATATTCGTATCTGCAGGCTTGCCGCCACTAGGCTTATTAATATGCTAAAGCAGGCGAAATTACTTAATCGCTATCTTAATTAATATCTCCTAATACTACTAATTCTCTTAGCCCTTTAGCTTCTCTATACCTATTAGGATCGCTCCTATCTCTATATTCTTTAATAAGGTTATCGTGACCTTCTTTTATAGCTTAAATAGGCTCCTTATTACCTAAATAGGTAGTATTTTCCTTAGCGAGGCTTATCTTAGCTTTTCTTAGCTAAAATAGTCTTCTATAGACCGGGTTAGGTATATTACCTACCTAAAATAGCAGCGTTAGTAATATAGTAGCGTCTACTATAGCTAAGCGGATCCTAAATAGGATCTCTTATAAGGAATATCGATTATTATCGTGAAAAACGCGTAATTTAGCGCGACGGGCGCATAACCTATTAAGGCACGCACGCTATCACGGATCGGGCAGTGATATTGCTAATGCTAAGTCTAACTCTAGTGGCCCCTCCATACTAGTTTGGTGTGTCTAACACACTGACCTGACCGGGCTCAAGCCCTGAGTGGGGCACAGCCTAGACACAGGGTGTGTCACACAACAATATGTGCTCACAGTGCGCAAGTGTATGTCTATAGTATGTACTCCGTATGTGTCTATAGAATCATGTATGTACATATGTATGTATGTTATTAGTCGTTCTCTGTCTCTCCTGGCACGCCGCGACGATATCACAACTGCGCTGGTCCGGTCGGTCACCTGATTCGTTGGCCTGGCAGCCGGTGGAATGAGTGGCCACCACGACTACGAGGATGCAAGTACACACTACATGTGATTCAACGGATGACAGTAGTGTGTGCGGACTTGTGCACTGTGCCTCATCGAAGCCGACGAAGCTGTTTGCAGATTACCAAGTGTCTGCTCCTACGAGATAGCGGCCCCCCCTTCTCGACCTTGCTCAAGCCTAGGTAGACAGACAATCTGATGAAAGTAGAAAAGGTCAAGCATCGTACAGACGCATGTACGCACAATTCTGACATCTCTACGGATTAAAGCTGTGAGAGCATGTATGACATGTACTGTACGATGTCTGTCCTACAAATCGATGAGGCGCGGCATATCGGCACCGCTACCAAGCGTCGTCTTAGCGTCGCAGAACATGCTAAGACAAGCATGAAGGATGGGACGGGCCTCGATCACTCTGTTGTTGTTTCTTTTCCTCTTTGCTCAAGCCTCTTCTGCTTTTGTTCATGACCAAGGCCGAGGCCGGGTCGGTGCCTCTTCGAGTTCTCATCGTAGCTTCGGACGTGTATGTATGTACATATGTACATATGTACCCTAGGTAATCCGTAGATGCGCTGCTATTCCCCTTCTTTTACCACGTCAGGCAATCCGGATCCAGGCTTCTCCTCACGTGGTTCGTGACGACCCTTCTGGGGAGCCACCAACCCTACCTAGTTACTAGGTAGCAGAGTCGTTGATTACCCCAGATACGATGATGCAGAGAATACGAACTGCTACCACCTTACGGCTCAATGATCATGCACTCTCATCCTGTATTACGACATGTCTTTAGAGCATGCGTGCAGCGTCATCACGTTGCAGGTAGTACCTTGTGAGGATAGGCATGCACGAGTATAAACCTCCTCATACGGATACGGAGTACACAACACACAGATGCGGTACTCCGTCTATCCATCTTCTCGGTGTGATGGCTCGGCAATGAGAAGCCGACCTGGTAACTTGTATGTTTACAGTACAGACGTAAATACCTCGTTCTCACTCCGTACATGCGAAAACATACATACAAGGCATTCACACCCTCGTTTCCATCTGAAGCTGTCAAAACACTCGTAGAGCAAAAAGAAAATTCATCGTCCAAAGGAGGGGTATAGGGTAGTCAGCCTTTGCGAGGCTGATACTCCCCGCGCCCTCCCTGCAATGCCAATCAAGGGGGGGCGATATGTCTCCTCTCAACAGGTGACAGTCATCTCATCATCAACGTCGGCTCTCATGACCATCGCTTGCCGGCGCTTCCGCCACGCCCAAAGCCATGGATCGACTGCCACGAGAGCTCGTCGACGCCATCCTCGAGCAGTGCATCGCTCAGGGGGCAAAGAATCAAGTGCTCAAGCTGCGACTCGTTTGCCGCACCTTCGAACGCACCCTGAAGCCCTTCGTGTGCCGCACTCTCGGCTTGGACTTTTCTCGCCTCAGTCGTCTCAGCGGCTTTCCACGGCCACAGATCGACGCCCTCCAGACTATCGGCTATCACTGCACCAGTCTATATGTCGATCTGATGGTGCTACGGGATGATCGTGAGCATGAACCCTCCCCCTCCCTCCCTTCCCATCCACCCTTTGGCAAAGCTCTGCTGACAGGTGGAAAAAAAATAATTACAGTCGAAGTCGAGTTCCTCGAAACGGTCTTTGCCCGTGTTCCTTCCATGAACGACTTCTGCCGCACAATGCAGAGGAAATACTGCCTCAGCGAATCATCCTTCACCGAGCTAGAGTATCTCGACACGCTCCAGAGCATGCTCTTCAACTGCCGAGGCGTCGAGCGCCTGCGCCTCAACCTACCCTTCCAGCTCGTTGGCCGACATGTCAACGCAGCGACGATGATACTAGCCAACACGCTCAAAGCCTTCGCTAACCGACCCGAAGAGGACTCGGCATCTCTCAAGTCGCTGGTGCTGGAAAACGTCACAGACGTCGCCATCTGCCATCTCTGGATGAACCCCAGCGACGTCATGAACATCATGGCCGTCGTCTCCTCCCTCGAGCACCTGGTCCTGACCCTCCGCCGACACGAGAGCGAACCCCCGCGCGTCCGCTGGTTCGGCGCCTGCCTGTGGAACCTCATCGAAAACGCGCAGCGGCTCAAGTCGCTCTGCCTCATCGGCATGGATCACGATAACTGTCCGCCCCGCGGCCTTAAGCAGACGCGCGCCTACCAGCTGCCATTGGATGAGTGGAAGGCCCGCTCCCTACCGGCGCCGCAGCTCTACCTCACGAACCTGACGTGCCTTGAGCTCAAGCGCATCGAGATGCTACCAGACGTCCTCGTCAAGCTGGCAGAAGATATCGGAGACTCCCTGCAGGAGCTTTACCTCAACGAGATCTACCTCAAGACGGAACAGTCGCGTGATTGGAACCAGAACGCGGACAAGGTCCTCTGGATCGGTCTCCCGAACCAGCGCCCAGTCGACGACTGCGTCTGGATCGCCATGATCCTGCGCCGCTCCGCCCCGCGCCTTCGCGTGTGTCGCGCCTCCTTCCTCGCGTACGACTACTACCTCCGCGAAGATGTGCCGAGCAACCCTGACTTCGACCTCATCGACCCTTGCGGTCTGGGCCGGAGCCTCTCCCAGCGCTTCGTCGAAGTCGTCATGGGCGTCCGCCAGCCCAACACGCCGTTTGGTGAAGCCGTCAATTACCTGCCGCTGGACCCCGTCGACGACAGCCGCCTATCCGCCAAGAGAGATCGCACCCGTCCGCTGCGCATTGACGAGTACGACACCAACGCTTACCACTCCGCCGTCGCGAACACCACGTCTCGCTGGCAGAAGAGCATCGACGGCTTCTTCAACAATTGCAACACCAACACTCTCGACGAGCTGCATTACATCGCCGAAACGGCCTGCCAGGGCATGAATGAGATACAGCGTCGCAGGAGCGAGTGGACCGCCGGCAACAGCATGGCTGAAGAGTATGCGGAAAATGTACTCAACATCCAACAACCGGATAATCCTTGATGGGGGGGGAGGGGAGATGAGAGGGGAGGGGGGAGAACATTTCGACAACTCTCTCCATAACTCTCGTTACTTGGAATCTCCCACTCTGACGTCTTCTTATACGACGTCGTCGAGTAGATCAGGGGAGCCTCCTTTACGAAACCGGGCTCGGTCTACAACTTCTCTTACTTTCTGTATTAGACGTAGAGTTTGGCAGTAATGAAGACGATTGGAGACGAAAGAGAGCGGTCACGACGCATCTCCTTCTTTTTCTTTTAAACAGCCACTGCCCACGCTGCAACAGACCTTTGCACATCCTCCGTGCGTATACCCGCCTGCTATCCATGCCATGCATGACCCATGTAAAAGTATGACTCCAAATCAGATGCTACATTTTTTTTGAACGAAGGTCCCGTTCGTTCTAGATTTCTATTCTCAGTCCATGGAAGACTCTATTCCGCGGAGCCGGAAAGAGAGAAGAGAAGAATGCGAGGAAAAAGGGGATAAGACGCAGAAGAAAATTTAGCAGAGAAAGGAGAGAGGACAGGTCAAGGTTTGCCATTGACGCCGTTGGAGGCGACGACGTTGACGGCGCGATCGAGGGCCTGAAGGACATCCTTCTTGAGATCCTCGGCGTCCTCTATGCCGCAGCTCAGACGCACCAAGTCGTCGAAGACGCCGACGGCCTCGCGCTGGTCGCGGGGGATGCCGGCGTGGGTCATGCTGCTGGGAAGCTCGACGAGGGACTCGACGCCGCCCAGGCTCTCGGCAAGGGTGAAGATGTCGGTGGACTGGCAGAAGCGCTCGGCTGCTGCGTGGCCGCCACAGATGCGGAAGGAGACCATGCCGCCTCCCATGCCGTCTCGGTGCTGCTTCTGGGCGATGTGGTGGTGAGGGTGGGAGGCGAGACCGGGGTAATTGACGGCGATGACGTGGGGGGAGGCCTCGAGGGCGTGGGCTACGGTGGAGGCGTTGCGGGAAGCCTCGCGGGCGCGTAGGTGGAGAGTCTTGAGGCCGCGGTGTGCGAGCCACGAGTCGAAGGCGGAAGGGATGGCGCCGATGGCGTTTTGAAGGAAGCCTAGACGGTGCCTGAGTTCGTCGCTGTTGAAGGCGGCGACGCCCATGACGACGTCGCTGTGGCCGTTGATGTACTTTGTCACGCTGTGGACGACGATGTCGGCCCCGAAGTCGAGCGGGTTCTGGACGTAGGGGGAAAGGAAGGTGTTGTCGACGACGACGAGGATGCCGTGGTTGTGAGCGACGGAAACGACGGCGCGAATGTCGACGAGTCGAAGGGTCGGGTTGGACGGCGTCTCGATCCAGATGAGGCGCGTCTGATCGGTGATGTGTTGCGAGACGTCGACCTCGATCTCAGGCGTAAACGTCACCTTGACACCATGGGCCTTTGCCACCTGCGTAAAGTAGCGATGGGTGCCACCGTAGACGTCGGAGACGGAGATGACGTGGCTTCCGGCCGCGAGGCTCTGAAGGATGATGGCGGTGGTGGCGCTGCCGCTGGCGAAGGCGAGGGCATGGCGGGCGTGTTCGAGGGCGGCGACGGCCGTCTCGAAGTTTGCGCGGTTCGGGTTGGAGGAGCGAGAGTATTCGTAGTCGCCGACGGGCTTTCCGGCCGCCGACTGGGCGAAGGTGGTCGACAGGGAGATGGACTCTATCACGGCGCCGGTGGTGCCGTCGTGGGGGGAGCCGGCGTGGATGGCGAGCGTGCCGAAGCCGTGGACGGGTGTAGGGGGGCGGGTTGGCGTCGAGACGCGGTTGACGGCGGAGGAGGAGGAGGGAGACATTGATGGTGATGGTTGTGGTGGTGAAGAAGAAGATGATGTCAAGGATGAGTTAAGCGTACATACATGTGTATGTAAGAAACGATCCGTAGATAAGAGATGTCGTATGCTTCGTTATATCGTATGTATCTCTTTATGTGTGTATTATCCGTATAAGTGCGTGCAGCGGGCGGCGGTTGAGCAAGCAAAAGAAGATGGGAGGAAAGGAGAAGAAGAGAAAAAAAGGGTCAACAAGTTTGGGATTTGGCGACTTTTTATGTATGCAAGAGATTCTTGGCCGCGCTGCAGGAGAAAAAGACGAATTGGCCAAGAGAATCGAAATTAGTCACGGTTCTTCTTTTTTCCCTTCCTTTCTCCTCTTGAACTGGGGCCGTCCCGGGACGGTAGCTCGTCAGGGAGGTGAGAAATGGTGTCATGGGTCGGTGGATACGCGACGAGGGTTGATGGGATAGACGCTTGACCCGTCGCGGCGGCGGGCCATTGATATGTAAGAGGAGAGGAGAAGTACGGATAAGTAAGATGGGAATAAGATGCAATAAGGCTGATTTATAAGGCAAGCTACTACTATCTACCCGTACTACATACGTCCGAGTGTGTGACTCGTGAGAGTGTTTTTGTAACTACAAGACGGATAGCAAAGGGTGTAAATGTAATGTAATGCTCCGATGATGAATCTGCTTGATTCTTTTTACATAACAACACGGTCAGAGGCGGCTCGCGCCGGGACGGGACAGGAGGAGGCGCCACATCAGGCCTAGTCGCTTAGGTAGGTAGCTAATTCTCTAGGCGCAGATGCACATGGCTGCAGGTAAAGCCTGTACGTGTATGCACCTATACCCGTGAATTCGTTGGCTGGCGGGTTGATTGTTGAGAGTCGGGGACGGCAAGGCGGGCGTCCCTGCACGTGGTGCTGTCCATACATGGGGACCTAGTACATACACAAGCAGAGGAACTACAAGGCTATGTGTGACTCGAGATAATACCTGAAGTAAGTAAAAAGACGATCGATGCGTTGCTTTACGAGGTGCAACATGAGCAGGGCTTTAAAATATAAGGATTCCTCTTACACTTGGCGAAGCCGTTTCCTCCGTTGCAACTTGCACTTTTCCACTATCCGTACTCCGTACTACCTAGCAGCAATCCGCAGCTTATGTAATTCAATCTCACCTCCTACGACAGTTACTACCTACCCACCTAGCTCGGCATATTCTAGACGATAGATGCGCTATTCAACGGAGTCGCTTCCGTCTCTTCCAACCCGTCCGTTTCCGCATGCCTCATCATAGGGCTGTCGAAATATGACGTCAAGACTACACACAAGCGTAGAGATTCTTGTCTTCTACGAGTCGGCTAGCCGTCAGCCGAGAAAGCCCATCCTCGCCGAGCCAATCTTCAATGGACGAGACTGCATCGGAGATGTCATCAATTATGTTCGATTATCCAACCATGAAGCGGCTAAAGCTCGGTTCCCTTGCCGTTAAAGTCCTCTCTCTTCCTTTAAAGCCCATTGGAAAGCTTCGCGGTCGTCTTTTGGCGCTTCTCCTCTTGGCGAAAAGCGTTGAGGACCTGGATAGGGCGGAAACGCTCACTATGTATACCCAGTTATAAGCGACGTCTCTCTCTCTCGCCGTGCTATGCGCAGACTTCACCGTGGTCTCCGATGCCCAGTTTACATTCATACTTACACGGTCGTCTCATGGATTATACCAGCCCAGGCAGAACTAACTATCTGGTCTTTATAGCTTCGTGACGATTCTTGCCGGCAGCCATTTCTTAGAACTTCTGGGCGACAAGGAGTGCTGTGCCTACTGGGGGATTTTCTACGGATACTTGATGGCTCGTATGGTGATATTCGTGGTGGGTTCCGGGATCGAGTTATAGAGGCGATGAGATGCCTTGCGCTTGAGCGGCTCAGCCATTGCATCATCTCCCCTACTTCTACGGACTAATACGGATAGTGGACGCAACTCCATGTGCGCGTAAAAGGGTTCATTGGCCCACGCAAAAGCGCTGCCCGAGCCTACCCACCAGGTACTCTACATACTAACAGACATGCCGATATTATCACGGCTCCTTACTCCGTACTTACCTACCTGCTCAACGGAGGCTGTGTCACAGTGCACTATTACTGTGCTCAACATCACCGCCATCAACATGTTCGCAGCCCTGCTTGGCGCGCTGTACGGAGTAGTGTAGCCTGTAGGTACAATGTAGCCAGCCATGCACCATCCATCCCGCAGCCAATAGTTCGGCATTGAAAAAAAAACTCAAGAAACCCTTTTCCTTTTCTTTCTTTGGCACCGCCTTGCTCAACCAATCTCGTCTTCCCTTTCCCCGCAGAGTAGCCCCCACACCGTGCTCGGCTGAGCGACGGCACTGGCACCACCAGCTTCGGTCGGCTGTGCCTGTGCCTCCCCTCCCCCGCCCCGCCTCTTTTTCCAGCAGCAAGTCTCCGCTAATAACCTCGAATCCTTCCAGCCAACGACATGAACAACAACAACAACAACAACAGCATCGCAAAATGCTCGTCGAACCTCGTCTTTTGACCGTGTCCGACGTAGAGCTTTGTCATCTCTAAAGACTCCTCGCTCATCCATCAAAATCCCGCCTCACTCATCCATCAACTGCTGCGCGGCCTCCAAGGCCCGCGTGGCCATGCCATCCTTGCCGTCTATTCTCAACGCGCTTGGCCGTGATGCCACCGCGTCGCTCACATCGAAAATCCCGCGCCGGGTGCCGCAGATGCAAGACCAGGAAGATCAAGGTGAGAGAGAGCGCAGGCAAAATTAAAAAAAAAAGCCACCTTCGTCGTCGCGTCTGCCCCGCTAATCATATCAGTGTGACGAGGTGCATCCGCGGTGCGGAAACTGCGTCAAGCACGGCGTCTTGTGCGACTTCGAGCACGCCCCCGTCGTCCCGCCTCGCAAGCCCGTCGTCGCCGGTCCTTCGCCCGTCCCCGTCGATCCCTCACCAGTCGCCGCCGGTCTCTCTCCCCTGCCGTCGCCCGGCCTCTCCCCCGACCCTCCACCCGTCACCACCGACCGATTCACGGAGCTTCGCCTCCTTCATCACTTCACGACCAGCACCGCCAAGACGCTCATCATCCGCCACTCTCCCGCCGACGATGTTTGGTTACGCGCCGTTCCCCTCGTTGCCTTCCAGGAAAAGCCTTACTTGATGGATGCCATCCTCTCCATCGCCGCCCTGCATCTCTGCGCTCTGTGCCCAGACGACAGCGTCGTTGCCCGTGCCTCGCACATCTACTACCACACTTCTCTGACCGAATACTGTGCTGCCGTCGAGCACGGCATTACCGCCGGAAATGCCGAGGCCCTGTTCCTCACCGCCATCCTCATCGCCTTCCGCTCGTCCGCTTCTCGCCTCTTCCTCAGCGACGACTCCCATCCAGAAACAACTCCCGACACCCGCTACGTCCTGCCCTTGGCCTGGTTTCATGCATTCCAGAGTGTCAAATCCATCATTTCTACTTCCTGGCAGTGGATCCAGAACAGCGACGTTGTTAAGACCGTCATCGAATCTCAGCCTTCTTTCCAGCCAGCTTTGGAACCCCTCCG
Source organism: Ophiocordyceps camponoti-saundersi (nom. inval.) (assembly GCA_003339415.1). Taxonomy (NCBI): domain Eukaryota; kingdom Fungi; phylum Ascomycota; class Sordariomycetes; order Hypocreales; family Ophiocordycipitaceae; genus Ophiocordyceps; species Ophiocordyceps camponoti-saundersi. Next base: position 29,348 of record PDHQ01000126.1, read on the forward strand.
CCCCGACTCCTTCTTCGCTCATCTCCTGGACGAACTGGAAGAAGAGCTTGCCGAAGAGCCACTTCAGCAGGTCTCGGCCACCAGCCAGGCTTACTCTCACGCCGTCGGCGTCCTTAATTGGGCGCACAAGAACGCCTACGCCCCTGCCGCCTTGGCCTTTCCGGCCAGCGTCTCGGGCCGCTTCGTGGAACTCATCCAGGAGAAGCGTCCGCGCGCGCTTGTCATCCTCGCCTGCTTCTACGCGCTGCTCAAACGCGTCGACGGCATCTGGTGGCTGAACGGCGTGGCCCGTCGAGAGGTGGCCGGGCTCGTCAGCTTGTTCGATCCAGCCTCACCTTGGCGCCGCCATCTGGAGTGGCCCTACCGCGTCTCGGTCTGGGATGGAAGCAACGTGCCGCCCGACATCTGGGGAGTCGAATGCGAGACTCAACCGCAGGAGGAAAGTCGCTTCGTCGAGACCATAATGAGCAACATCGAGCTACTTGGCAAGCAAACCGTCAAGAACCCGACGTTGGCTGCCGATGGAGATGCCGGTCGGAGCGCTGCGCCTCTTGAATGAAGAAAGCCTACGGCGGTTACATTCCCTTTGAGTTGTCAATGAGTGATGGGATCATCCGTATATCATGTCATGTACACGTCGTGTTTGCGATGACGAAGTAAAAGGTTGAGAGGCATTCGTCGTTTGTTCGTAGAGAGAGAGAGAGAGAGAGAGAGAGAGAGAGGAGTTGTTGACTACCGAGGGTAGTATCTCTTGCTGACGGTCAAGCTGAACCCTCATCTTTAAGCGAAGCCGGAGATCTGCAAATGGAAATTCAAGGCTACGGCAAACTGCGAGCTTTTGATGATCCCAAACGCCGTTCAGCGGAAAGCTACTGTCGTCCATCCTACGCCACTACTCCCCAGGAGATATGACTGCACGGCAACTTGCAAGTAATGATTACTTCTTTGTCCTCTTGACATCATCGTCAGACACCTCGACATCATCGTTCCTCGATCTTTTGAGGCCCTTCATCTTCCTCGTCTGCAGTTGGCTAAGGTCCTGCTTGCCCATGTGGATACGGCCCAGCTTGTCGCCCATGGCGTTGGTAGAAATGTTCTTCTTCGTCCGCTCTTCGGTGCCGCGAGGTTTCCGCATAGCTTCCTTGAGCCTGGACGGGTCGGCCTCTTGGATTCGACCGGGGCGAAAGTCCATTCTCGGACCCATCTCTTCGACCTCGACGCGAGGAAGCTTTTGGCCGCTGCGCTTTGTGCGGATGAGGTAGACGCGCAGGCTGATTGGGGGCTTATCTTCGGCTGAAGCGGCTTCCTCGACAGTGACGGAGACGATATACTGCAGGCCCTGGACGTCGATCTTATCTAGCGGTTCGCCGCTGAAGAAGTCGAGAAGCATGCTCTTGGCGAGAGTATACTCGTTGGGAATGGGACTCTCGAAAGCCGTCCCGGCGAAGAGAACCATGGGTCTCAGCCCGACGGCACACTTGCTGCTCTTGAACTGAGTCATGGTCCTAAAGCTCTCGGGATCGAGATGTAGTTCCAGCATGTCGAGAACCTTGTGATCAAACATGCGGATGAAGGTCAGCGTATGCGGCCGCTTCTTCTGACTGGCTCCGAAGACGAGCAAGCTCGCGTCATTCTTGTCGGAGAAGAACTCGAGCGAAGAGGCGTCTTGGAACGGGTGAATGGCATTCTTCTTGGTGAACTTTTTGGCCAGCGGCTGGCGCAGAGATACCAGCTCTCCCAGTGCGTCTTGCACCGTCTGCGAGCAGGTCGTCCCTCGAAGGAAGAGACATATTTTGGGGTTCTCCACTGGCTTGGGCTCGCGATGCTCGAGCGCTCGTTTTGATCGGGCGTTGCGCGGTTTTCTAGATCGTCGTCAGATTTCATCACTTGATTCTTTTTTTTTTCCCGAAGAGACTGATTAGAAAGGATGTTTGCGACGTACATTTGACGAAGCATGGTGTGTTTCTGGGAGCTGGCGACGGTTTTGAACGCTGTTGAGAAGGTAGACGTCGATATCGTTCAGGCGCAGTCGGCTGGAGGCAGACTCTTGGTGAGGATAAAAAAAAAAGCAGTTATCGATAAGAGCATAGTCGTGATCACGTGTCGCGCCGGCTCGGACAAACTGAGGCACCCGAAACAGGCACGTCAGAACTTGTGCAGGCCGACGGTCGGATTGCCTCGGCTCGTCCTTCTCCACCGGCCGAGCCGCGGTGACTGACGCAACTTCGCTTCCTCCTTACTCAGTTTGCAGCAAAGAAGAAGGAGGAGGACGAGAACGAAAAAGAAGAGTGGCGAACTCGCATGCTACATTCTGTGATTCCTCTCCAATCCCTTCCTTCGGCTGGATCGAGAGAGACTCGCCATGTCCTTCCTGGGCGGTGCCGAGTGCTCCTCGTCCGGAAACCCGTTGAGCCAGTTCCAGAAGCACGTGCAGGATGATAAGACGCTGCAGCGAGACCGGCTCGTCGGGAGGGGACCCGGAGGTCAGCTGGGTGGTTTCCGGAGCCAGTCCACCGGCGCTCGGCAGGATGAGGTAAGGACATGAAGAGGGAGAGAAAGGAGCGTCCCTTTTCCCGTAGCAATGGCTAATCGTCGTTTCATAGATGCTGGAAGGCTTTCTCAACGGCGCGCCAAACTTACAGCAAGAATTTCCCATGCCGGGCGGCCCCGCGGCCCAACTCAGAGCTTCTACGCCGTCGTCGATGCGTGCCAGCTCGGCTTCTCCCTCATGGGCGCGCGACTTCAACGGCCAGGCAGGCGGCGCCGAGTCGGCCTTTGCGGTGCCTTCGGGCGGGGCACATTTCAGTGCCGACGAGTTTGCAAAATTCAACATGATGAACCCGCAGGCGTCGTCGTCGTCTCGGTCCAGCCCGATGCCCAGCCAGATGGCTCAGCAGCGGCCCATGCTCGGCGTCGGCATGATGATGAACAGAGGCATGGGGGGTTACGGCATGGCGGGCCCTTCCATGTTTCAACCCATGTACCAGAACCAGAACCAGCAGCCGGTCGAGGTTCAGGGCAAGGGCAAGGGCAAGTTGGTGGAGCTCGACGACAGCCAGTGGGAAGAGCAATTCGCTCAACTGGAGCTGCAGGACAAGGAGGCGGAGGTGCAACGGAAAGCGGACGGTGAGGCGACGGCGGCGGAACGGGAGCTCGAGGAGATGGATCGGGCGATGCAGTCGGAGACGAACGAGTTTGGCGACTTTGAGTCGATATGGAAGGGGATCCAGGCGGAGACGGCGGCTGCGGACGCGTCGGACGACATGCTGCAGGACTTTAACGGGTTGGGAGACTGGGGCCGGTTCAGCGACCCGGTGGTGGAGAGCTACCTGTTTGAGGAGGAGAACATGTTCCGCAAGGAGCACAACGCGTTCGAGCAGGGCGTGCGGGTGATGAAGGAGGGCGGGAACCTGTCGCTAGCGGCGCTGGCGTTTGAGGCGGCGGTGCAGCAGGACCCGGATCACGTCGAGGCCTGGGTCTGGCTGGGTCAGGCGCAGGCGCAGAACGAGAAGGAGACGGCGGCGATCCGGGCGATGGAGCAGGCGCTCAAGCTGGACGACAACAACCTCAAGGCGCTCATGGGCCTGGCGGTCTCGTACACCAACGAGGGCTATGACAGCACGGCGTACCGGACGCTGGAGCGGTGGCTGTCGGTCAAGTACCCCAACATCCTGGACGCCAAGGACCTGCACCCGCGGACGGACATGGGCTTCTCGGACCGGCAGCTTCTCCACGAAAAGGTCACGGGCCTCTTCATCAAGGCGGCGCAGCTGAGCCCGGACGGGGAGCGGATGGACCCGGACGTGCAGGTCGGGCTGGGGGTGCTCTTCTACGGGGCAGAGGAGTACGACAAGGCGGTGGACTGCTTCCAGGCGGCGCTCCGGTCGTCGGAGCTGGGCAGTTCGAACCAGCAGGAGCAGGTGCACCTCTTATGGAACCGACTGGGGGCGACGCTGGCCAACAGCGGGCGATCGGAGGAGGCGATCGCGGCTTACGAGCAGGCGCTCTCGCTGGCGCCCAACTTCGTGCGGGCGCGTTACAACCTGGGCGTCAGCTGCATCAACATCAACTGCCACCACGAGGCGGCGTGCCACTTTTTGGCGGCGCTGGAGATGCACAAGTCGATTGAGAAGGCGGGGAGGCGGCAGGCGCACGAGATGCTCTCGGGCGCGGACGAGGATGTTCCCGGCTTGGTGGAGGAGGCGCTCGATCGCATGTCGGCGCAGAACCGGAGCAGTACCCTCTACGACACGCTGAGACGGGTCTTTACGCAGATGGGGCGTCGTGACTTGGCGGAGAAGACTTTGCCTGGGGTTGATCCGGATGTGTTTCGGCCGGAGTTTGATTTTTGAGTGTCTTTTTTTTTCCTCTTCTTACCGGTGTCTTTTTGTCTCCTTTTTTTTTTGATTTGAGATTTGGAGGTGGTGGAGGATGGGGAGAGGAGAGCTGGGTATAGAGATTTGCTTGGGGGGGGGGGGGGGGGGGGGGGGGGATGTGAGTATGTAGATGGGTAGGGCGGAGAGGCAGTCAGAGAGAGAGAGACACAGAGAGAGAGAGAGAGAGAGAGAGAGAGAGAGAGAGAGAGAGAGAGAGAGAGAGAGATGAAGATGACGATGACGATGACGATGACGATGATGGGCAAACGGAGCGTGGTGGGTGAATCTCGACCTCCTTTTTCCTTTTCTCCTTGTCGAGTCTCATCGTTGCCGTTACCTTGGGAGACGAAGTTGACCCGAGGGTTTGTCTTGTCTTGTCTTGTCTCGTCTCGTCTTGTGCCTCACGAGTTGCGATGACTCTACGGACGTACACATACATACATACATACGTGCCTCTTTTTCCTTGGGAAGGGAAAAGGAAGACAGACGATGCATTGCTGCTGATGAGGCTGTGTGATGCTTTTTTTTTCTTCTTTCTTCTGTGTCCTGTACCTGCTTCTAGGGATGGTATGTAAAGGCGGTGATGGGATTTACGCATGGGTAGGTAGTAGATAAGGGGGTAGATGCTGGGTGTAGAGAGAGAGAGGGAGGGAGAGAGAGAGAGAGAGAGATGGCCCAATGGTGGTCGCTGCCGATGAGATCTGTGCTTTTTTTTGTTTTTTTTTGGCTTCTTGTCTACCAGTGATGAATGAATGCCTGCTTATGCCTGGTAGAGGTTGCGGTATAATACATTCCCAAGCTGTATCTCTCTCTGTATGTGTGAGTGAATGAGTGTGCGAGTGTGTTTGTGCTACGTGGTGTATCCGTATGCATGTATGTATGTATGTCTCAGCTTCATCCCAGCCCAGCTGTACATACATAAGAGGGGGCTTTGTTTTCTTCTCTTCTCCTTGGTATGTATGGGATATCAACGTGTATCCATCTATCCCTACCTACCTACCTACCTACCTACCTACCTAGGTAGTATCCGTAGGTGCGCAAAACTGTATATCCTCAAGGATATATCCCTTTCCTACTATACGGGGTATACATTGTATGTACGGATGTATTCGTATCCTCGTCGTCGATCCTCTTCGTCCCACGTCATTCTCTCCTCTTCTTAGTCTTCCCGCCCCGGCATCGCGGGCCGAAGAGGATCCAAAAAAGGAAAGCAAGGGAACGCGGGCCGGAGCGGGACGGCGGCTTCTTCCTCCTCCTCTTCTTTTTTTTTTCTTCTCATTGTTGTCTCACTAACAGGTAGCTACGGACATGTATGTACGATACAATCGGACGAGGGGCAAAAAAAAATGAACTGTGTCTCTCTCTCCGGACCGGGCTCTTGGGAGGAAAGGAAAGGAGATGACAGCAGTGAGAAGCCATGTTTTCCGTCGCAAGTTTGGGACTCGGCATGTTTCACGGTGGGAGGAGGAGGAGGAGGAGAAGGATGGAGAGCATGGGTTTCTTTAAAAGAATCACGCTGCTTGGGATGGGAGAGATGGAAGAGACAGCATAGGATGGGGAGGGGAGGGGAAGGGAGAGAGAGAGAGAGAGAGAGAGACAGAGAGAAGGTGTGGAATGCATTGGTGGAAGCGAATTTATCCCGAGGCAACGCCTAGAAAGAGACATGTTCGTCTCGAGTCAACAGACAAGATGTTCAGATAGATGGATGGATGGATGCTACGGAGTACGGATAGAGGGGACAAGATGGAGATGATTACATACAACGCTGCTCCGGATACGGTCTTCTCCGGGCACCACCACAATGCGGCGGTGGCGCCGAGGATCAGGACGGTAAACATGTATGTATGTATGTAGGAGCAGGGTGTGGTTGTGTAGCGTCATGTGTCACCGGCTCCAGGGAGTCGGATGGAGGCGTGAGGGAGGGGAGGATATGGGGGGGGAAGAAGAGGCAGTACGGATACATACATACATATCCGTACATATATTATATATATGACATGACTCCCCTCCGGAATAACAAGGAATAAGAAAGAAAAGGAAAGATAAAAAAAAAAATATGACGAGTCTCCTCAGCACGCGTCTTTCCCGCCTCATGGCGTTTCTCGGCCCGCATCGTACCAAGCCTTGAAAGGGTGGTGGTGACGGACCATCGTAAGCCCCCGGGGGACCACGTGAGTCGAGATACGGGGGGGGGAAGGGGGGAAGGGAAAGATGATTCAGGGGGTGATGATGATGATGATGATGATGATGATGAGGCATCTTTGTTTAACATGGTCTCTATCGTAATGTGAAGTTGCTGTTGCTTTTTCATCGGGGCAGAAGAGAGAGAGAGAGAGAGATGGCGATGGCGATGGCGATGACCATGTTGATGGCGGATACTCCATACATGTCCGTCTATATCGGTATGAACGATCTCTCCCTCCCCCCCTTTTCTCTCTCTCTCTTTTCTTTTCTTTTCTTTTCATCTCTTTCCTCATCGCTGGATTCTCTTTCTCTTTTTTTTTTGTTTTGTTCCTGGCCGGAGACACAGCCGCGTCGTACATACATACATACCTACATACATGCATACTATACATGCGGATATAGCATCTAGTTCTGCAGCTACCCATTCAGATATTTGGACGAATAAGAGAGAGAAGAAGAAGAAGGAGAAGAAAAAAGGCTCTAAGCTTTATATTATATGTATGTAAGATTGCCGTTGCTTTCCTGTTTCTGGCCTAAACAAGCTGTTTCTTCCTGATCTTGCCAGCCACAGTTGTATCGTTCCAAAGGCGGGTTTCCCGGACAGATGAGTATACCTATATTCCTTTCTTTTTTTGACCATCCTTTCCCCCCCCCCCCCCCTCTTTCTCTACGGATATAGTCTGTACATGTGTATGTATGTTTGTTATATTCCCTTGCCGTCATGACGTTTACTTTCCTCTACCACGTTTAAGGGGAAAGGAAAGAGGAGGGGATCGTCTTCTCTCCCTCCTTTACGTTTGGCGTGGCACGAGGTTATGTACGGAAACTTGACTCTTGTCTTTTTCTTCTTATTAGGACTCGTTTGTCTGATCTTTCGTTGGGGACGTGCAGGTCTGAGGGAATAAAGGGGAGGGGGGGGGAGATGGGCACAGAGAGAGAGAGAGAGAGAGAGAAATAGAGAGATAGAGATAGACAAGGGAGGGAGAACGAAAAGGGTTTCATCCGAGTTGACATCTATTACCTAGGTAGGTATGCATCTATGTATGAGTATGTATGTTAATGTATGTGATCCGTACAAACCTACCTGCTCGTCACCAAACTCGCTCTATATACGACGCATGTCGATACATGTCGTATACACATCACATACAACATTGACTGTCAAAGACAACATCATCATCGAGGCATACCTAGGTAGTTGTAGGCAGAACCTAGGTACATACCTATGTACATACATACCTACTGCTCTTCTCAGACTACGACATGTGCCCGGGTAGCAGCAGCAGCAGCAGCAGCAGCAGCAGCAGCAGCATCAGCCAGCCAGCCAAGCCAAGCCATGATGCCCATGTGCCGTTCCATCTGCCTGCAACGGTGGTTTGCCATGCATGACGAACCCCCCCCGTCTTCTTTCGAACCCACCACCCACCACCCAACGTGCCAAGACTCGTCCTTTCACTCACCCCAAAGTCCACCATCATCACCACCGATGACGGGATCGATTCTTTATCATCATCGTTTTTTTTAAAGTGCTGACACCGAGAGATGCCCTTTCCTTTTCTTGGTCTTTTATTTCTCCCCCGTATCCCGACGAGTTTACCTTGTTTAGCTGAGTTTTACCGAGCATATACATACACACTAATCCGTACATGTCCGTATGTACCTATGTATGCCCGGTCATACCCGGAATCCGTACGGATATCTACCAACTAATCCGTAGCGCCTTGGTGACTCAGTATCTAGGTGGCTGGCATCCATCTACCTACATATCAACACCCCCTTCTGCCTCCTCCTCCTCCTCCTCCGCCTCCCCCTCCACAGCAACACGTGCAGCTATTTTTCTCTTGCTAGCATCATATCCCGTATGTGTGTGTGTGTGTGTGTGTGTGTGTAACATTCTTGTACTTACCCTGTCCCGGCGCACGCGGCTGCTCTGCCGTCGCTCTTTTATTATCCCTTTTCAGGGGGGGGTCGAAGCATGGATGTTCAAAAGTGCAAAGAGGAGGCCGAAAGCTGTGTCTGAGTGTGTCTGTCTGTGTGGAGTGGGGTGTTACTCTGCATGTACTTACACACAGTACATACATGCTAGGATACCTATAGCAATAGCATTCCCCCTTCCTCGGACACTTGGCATGTCCGGAGCCTAGAGGGGATGGAGGATCCTCCCGTCCGCCTTGTTAGCGGTATAGTACAGACTACGCCCGATAGTACATAGCCGTTGTTGACGGGCCGGACCTAGGCGCATGCGTTGCTCACCTGGCTTTTCCTAGACGCTCTAGCTTTGAAAACCAAGTCTCGTCGGCAAATGACTGCTTCTTTAAGGGTGTTGCCAACTCCGGGGAATGCAACGAGGCACGGGGTAGGTAGGTAAGAAGAAGAGGCGCGGACGAGACGGTTGCATGTACGAATATACCACTGTACATGACCGTACATGTATCCGTACTGGGTGGATGTACGGATATGTATGTACGGATACAGGACATGGGTAGGGAGAGAGAGAGAGAGAGAGAGAGAGAGAGAGAGAGAGAGAGGCAGCCCGGCCGGGGTGCATGCGACTGGGGTCGGACCAGGAGGAATGGACCTTTTCAGTTGGGCACACTGTTCTGTCATGTTGAGAGCCTACCTACCTACTCCGTACCTATCCGTACAAGCTAGCCGGATGCGATACCCTTGGGTGTATCTACTGTGGCATGTTTGGATATTCATACATACATAGTACTCATACAGACAGACATATGTACATACATACATACAACGTACTTGTGTGTGTGTGTGTGTGTGAGTGTGAGTGAATCGTTCCTATAGCTAGGTAGGTAGAAACACATGTTGCACACGCACAACAACACATGCCCCCCCATCCAGACACAGAAAGCATGCGAAAGACCCGTGTTGTCCCGCCCCCCCCCCCCCCCCCCCTGCCGCCCCCCCCCCCCCCCCCCTGCCTCCCCCCCCCCCCCCCCCCCTTTCCATAACCCGGGCTCGAATATTTACTCGCCTCCCCTGCTGCTCGTCCTTCATCGTCCCCCCCCGCGGCATGACAAGCGTCTTCCCGCCATTGTCCATTCATTGTCTCTCCTCAAGGACTCTCGCTCCTCCTCGCTTTTGCTAGCCTTGCGGTATATCGCCCCTGTCCCTCCCCTGTCTCCTTGTGCCTGCAGCCTCTTTCTACGGAGTGGTGGAGAGTAACAGCCCGCGAGGCTTTCATCAATCAGCCTGGGTCCCCCTAGGTTGACCGCCACGCCTCACCCGTGCAATCCCAGTTACCCTCCGGGGAAGAAAGGGGGGGGGATAGCCCACTCCACCAGAGCTCCCCCCAGACCTTGACACCCTCAGGGGGGGGGGGGGGGGGGTCAAATATAACCAACGCGTCCTACCTCGCATATTGTTTTCCCCTGCCCGTTTGTGCCCATCTCTCTCTGTCCATGTCTTACTGATGCGTCTGGTCTCCATGCAGCATCATCCCCACCACCAGCAACAGGGTCTACCGCCTTCGCAGCATCTTCAACACTCGCGCCCCCCGAGCATTGTTCACCAGCATCAGCACCCGCAGGGTCACGCGCAACAGCACCAGAGCCAGCACCAGCATCAGGGACAGCACCATCACCCGCACCCGCACCCGCATCACCAGGGCGCCTACTCGTCGGTCCCGCAGGCCTACCAGCCTGGAAACCAGGGTGCAAGCTCCCAAGACGGCCTGGGCTACTACAACCATCCAAGTCCCTACAGCACGCCGGGTGCCAACAGCGGATACACATCCGCAGGTAAGCCTCCCTGACCCCTCGCCGATGCCTCTCACCTTTCCGTCGTCGGGAGCCTCTCGACGCGATCGCTGTGCTGATGCCGTTCAGACACGTCCGACATGATGGCCGCCGCGCAAATCCCTCGGCCCCCGTATCCCCCAATGTCCTACCACACGCCGCAGTCCAACTCGCCGGCTTCAGTCCCTTCGCCTTCGCAGCATGACCAGCATCGGAGCATATACGGCCAGCCGCCGTCGCAGCATCTGCAGCAGTCCATGTACTACCAGCCGCAACCACACTACCAGTCGTTGCCCGCGCATCCAACCGCCTCGCCTTACGCCCAGCACGCGCACCACCCCCAGCAGCAGCAACAGCAGCAGCAGCAGCCCATTACGTCTCAGCCCGGTGTCATCATGTCCCATTCGGCGCCTCAAAACCAGATGACCCAGCACGCCGCGCAACACGCTCAGGCCGGCATGACTGGCAGCCCGCGTCCCAAGATCGAGCCTCAAGTCCCCGTGCAGCAGCAGCAGCATCAGCATCAGCAACACCAGCAGCAGCAGCTCTCGCGTCAGACCCAGGCCTCCCCTATCCCTCAGTCGCAGCACCAGCACAGCGCCCCTCCGCTTCAGAGCCCCGGCAACCCGGCAACCGGTGTCAACCCAAACGCTGCCCCGGGGCCCATCCCGGCCACCACGCCGCTCGTCGTCAGGCAGGACGGCAACGGCGTCCAGTGGATCGCCTTCGAGTACTCCCGCGACAGGGTTAAGATGGAATATACCATCCGCTGCGACGTCGAGTCCGTCGACACCAACGCACTCTCGGCCGAATTCAGGCAGGAAAACTGCGTCTATCCGCGCGCCTGCTGCCCCAAGGAGCAGTACCGAGGAAACCGGCTGCTGTACGAGACTGACTGCAACCGGGTCGGCTGGTCGCTGGCCGAGCTTAATCCCCCCCTGCGCGGCAAGCGTGGTCTCATCCAGCGGGCCGTCGACAGCTGGCGAAACAGTAACCAGGACCCCCGTCTCCGGAGCCGACGGGTTCGCCGCATGGCCAAGTTGAACACGCGCAAGAACGTCCAGGGTACGCCCACACCGCACCCCGGCGCTGCCCACATGCCGGGGCCCGCCGCGCCGTCAGGGATGCCTGCCGCCCCCCCCATGGGGCCGGCTGGCGCACCGTCCCTGGGGAAGCCAGGGCTGGGCGGCATGGGACAGCCGATGCATCATCATGCCGGGGGTCATCATGACGGAGGTGCCCCCGGTGAAGAAGTTGGTATGTTCCACTAGGTGTGATGCTCAAGTTTATCTTCATCGTGGCTATTCCCTTCCCCTGCACGTCATCACCACATGGCACAACCATGCCAGGACGGTTGACGTCGTCACCCGCAATACCCCCCATCCCTGTGGCACGGCCTTTTTTCTTCTTTTTGATCTTTGCAAGATACCACTTCACTTTCCTGTCGTATCTCCTTAACGTCGAGTTCTTTTGCGAGATGCAAAAGCCCTTCAGGTGGTCCGTTCACTGTCTCGTCACTTTTTCCTTCTTTCATATGTCGGATTTCACGACGAGATGGATTGCGTCTATTGTATATTTTCTTCATTGTCAAGGCGTGATCGTCATCAATCATGTTGAACTACACACACACAGCATACCCTTTTGAAGTTGCCCCTCACCAGTTGGTGTTCATGATTATTCTCTTCTTTCTGTTTCCCTCCCCCCTTTCGCTTTCCTGTCGTTGGGCCAGGTCTCATGCCCTGGATATACCCATCGTCTGTATAATATCTGAAATTTGCATCGCGACTTTGTTGTTCACCTCCGTTTGCGTCTCGTTGCGGCTTGCTTTCTTGCCACGTCATAGCGGAGGTCGTATAAGACGGCACCGGAATTGTCGTGAGTTCTCAGGCTAACGTTTTTCGCCGAGGTATCGGCAACTCCTACCAAGACCAACACCATCATCACGCCCCAGCACCTACGGGCCAGGGTGATGACTTGAGACAGGCGCATGTCTTCACAGGATACGGTGGTCAAGGCTACCCTACCGGCGCCCCAGGAGGACCGATGTCTCACATGGCTCCCCGCTCAGGCGGTGCGATCCCCGCCAGAAGCCACAGCCGATCGATGGCAGATGAGCCGGAAGGTCTCTTCCCAGACATTGCCGAGGCGAAGAAACGCAAGTTTATCTTGGTCGAGGACAATATACGCGGCTCGCGGCTCCGCGTCCGCGTGACGCTGGATGGCGTCGACACCAATGAAATTCCCGACAGCTTCCGCAAGGGTGCCAGCGTGTATCCTCGCAGCTACTTCCCCAGGGAGATGCAGAGCCCGCCGCCGAGCGCAACGGGCTCGCGCTTCTTCGCCGATGACCTGTCGGACGACGGTATCCAGGACACGGAGGGTCGGGACGCGAGCCACCACCGCGCACCGAAGCCGATCGGAGAAGTGGTCAGGGTAGCCTTGGCTGAGGGCCAAGAGGGCGAGGCCACAATTCCGAGAACGCGGCAATCCCGACGCGGCAAGGAGGTCAGACTCAACGATCTCGCCTATCGGATGGCTTGGCTGCAGAGCCGCGTGTTTGCAGGCAGGACCGTGTTCCTGCAGCGAGCCCGTGAGTGAAATCGGGGGGATCTCTCATGTTTTGTGTTGGCAAGGCTGACTTTTCCGGGGGGTTGTTGTAGTCGACTGCTACCGCAACAAGACGCGGGCGGCGATCGAGGGCACCATGCGCGACGTGGCCACCGTGGCACCCTTTTACGAGACTCGAGCCGGCAAGCGGAGATGGACGGATCGAAGACGGCGAGGCGAAGAGAGCGAAGAATGATTGACGAGCATCTTGTGTCTTTTTGCCTTGCCCTTGTCACGACGCAATCGTTGGTATTGTTGGCTGGCGGATCTTGCCGCCGCCTCTTTGGTATCTTGCTGCGTGCAGGCCTTTGGTTCAGTTCATGATATCCGGTGTCTGCGTGAGGCACCAGCAACCCTTTTTATGCTGGATAGGGGGTTCATCGTCCTATTTTTCACCCTTTTCGTTTCGACCCCCCTTTTTTTCGATTAATTCGAGTCGACTGATCAGACGGTGCTCTGAGTCGATGGTTTTAGCCGACGTATGTGTTTTGTACAGAAACTGCAAAAAAACGACCTATACATATTGCCTGAATAGAGGATGGGAGACGTGAATCGAGCAGTTGGTGTCAAAGGAGCGTAGGAACGAAGGGTATGCGGCGACTTATATATGGAATTTGGATGAGCGGTATTCGTACAGGTCAGGGGGGGGGGGGGGGGGGGGGGAGGGAGGGGGGGAAAAAGGGGGGGGGGGGGAGGTGTGAGGGGGAGACAACAGAAGAGAAGCGAGAGAGACTCGAGAGGGAAAGA
>PDHQ01000126.1:43026-93456 GCA_003339415.1 Ophiocordyceps camponoti-saundersi (nom. inval.)
GGGGGGGGGGGGGGGGGGGGGGGGGGGGGGGGGGGGGGGGGGGGGGGGGGGACTGATGAGAGTGGCAGCTGGGCAGGGGTGGGAAAGATGTGCGAACGATGAAATACGAGAGGCTTCATCGAACCGGGGGGGGAAGAGCAAGGGAAGGGTTGAGTTGAAAGAGGACTGGTCCCTGTTCTACATACATACGTGCTACCGGCCGAGTAGGGTCCAGGTCTAGGAGGATTGCTGGTAGGGGGGGTTGGAAGGGAGGAGTAGCAGAGGTCCGGGATCGATCCTCTTATGATGGTCTGTGACGGTATGCATGGTCTAGACAAGACAACCCATCTGGGGGGGGGGGGGGATTGTTCGTACGGATACATACATACCTACGTACGTGTGAGTGGGTGTGTAAGTGTCTGCTAGTCTAGGATGGATTTCATGATACGAATCAAATCAAAGAAATAAACAAGAAAGAGGCAGTCGGTGTAAAGAGTTGAGTTGAGATTTTTATTCGAGCCATCGGAGACCCGGGGCGGTCGGTGGTGGTGGCTCCATATCCATAACCCGCTCCGAGGTGGGGGGGAGAGGCCCCGGAGACCGGGGGGGGTGGAAGGGGAAAGGGGGATAAAAATCAAGAAGATGGCGTATCCTGTACCGTGTTGCTGAGGGTTTTTTTTTTTCCCCTCCCCAGCCCTGGAAAGTTTTTTGGGGGAAAAACTGAGTCATGGGGATGGAGGGTTTGGCTTCACGGCGGTGTGTGCGTACATGTGTATGCTGTTCTATCGTGTTGACGGGGATGGTGGTCGGGGCGTTTTTGCTTGACTGACTCGGTGGGTGCTTGGTTGTCTCGGAGGGCGATGATGGGCTGTGGGTGAATTACGTGTGTGTGTGGAAGAGAGAGAGGGAGGGGGAGAGAGGGAGGGAAAGAGAGGGAGATTGTGATGTTCTTACGTTGTGTTTTTGTTGAGTATGTGAGATGGGATGGGATGAGATGAGATTTGGACAGAAGGGCTGAGGCGAGACGTATGTATGTGTATGATGTTGATAACTTGATAAGTGACGAGGTGACGACATGTTTGGTGACGGCGAGATGAAGTACATACATATGTGACGTGATGAGCCATGTGCTGAATGAATTGGTTAGGTATGTATCGATGACTGCTGAGCCGTTCTTCTTCTTCTTCTTCTTCTTCTTCTTGTCGTGTCATGTCATGTCATGTCATGTCATGTTAAGAGGGGGGGGGGGGGGGGGGCTTTCTTCTACGCCAAGGCCGGTTTGTCCACTTTCCGATCGATTTCGTTGAGCCTTCTCGCGCCTTTTTCTTTTCTTTCTTTTCCTTGTGGGTTGTTCCGGGGGCGTCGGATATTTGTATGTATGTACGACTGTCTGTATGGGGATAGGCTAGCGAAGGGGGGAGGGAGATGATACACGTTTTAAAAAATTAAAGTGAGGCATCCTATTTCTTCCCGAATGGGTGGCAGCTTTTCATTCATCGTGATTCTTCTTTTTTTTTAAACTCTATCCGTAGATGTATCAGTCTTCTTCTTCTTCTTCACAGCTTATAAGTATGTGAGTGAGTGAGTGAGTAAGAATCGTTCAAACTATCGGAACAGGGATGGACGTAGTGAAGTGGGCAAAAACTGCCAAGGCTTTCTGTGAATGCCCAAGTGGCTGGTGTGACGGGACCTTTCCCCCCCTAAGCTATTCGTACAAGGCAGACACGCCCGACTAGTTTAGTCCCCCTCGTTGGCTTTTCAAGGTCCACGTGTGTAGCAAACCTGATTCTGCCTTGTACATAGTTGTAGGTAGGGATGGGTACCTACGTAACTCGCAAGACTGAAGAACAGCTCATCACTCTTCGACTGGGTTGTGGCGACTTCGTGCTGGTCATTCTCTTGCAAAGCTGCTGCGTCTTGGGCTGGGAATGAGCATGGGGGACTTATATGGGTTCGAGGTCTCACGTTTGTACGATCAAGGACAGATCGATAAATGCCGGGCTATGAATTGGAGATCCCGGGTGCTAGCGGCGGTAGCAACCCAACTATCCGTACTCCCTACTCAGAATAGCATCTGGTCTTCTCTGTGACAGCTTCCTTTGGACGTGTCGATTCGGAAAGTTGATTGCTTACTCTCCGTCCGTTGGGCCGTTGTCGAGATGCATCCGTTGCAATTTCTGCGTAACGGTTATAGTCGAGGTTGGAGAAGGGGTGTTGCTTTTTGGATTCTTTTTATAGGGTAGTTGCTGGTGTTTCTTTCGGGATCAGGCGGTGGGTTGGGAGAGCTGGTGCGGTGAGATGAATGGCTGAAGAACAAAGGAACATGAGCGGGAAGGGAGGAAGATGGTCACGTAGTGCTTGGGTCGAGTGGTGATTCATCCATGAGTAACTATATATAGCTATATCTCCCCATTACATGCAAGAAAGGAAGGCCGATACTGTAGACGTGTATACCTAGATGTGTAGTCATAATAGGGTCTATTAAAGCTTCATCCTGCATATAAGCGTTTGTATATACATATGTATGTACGGATACCAAATGGCCTCTTTTGCTGCGAGTCGTGATCCCTTCTCTCCGAAAGAGAGGTATCTACGGAGTATGCATCAGTCTTTGAGGGAAGCGGGGGATTCATACATACATACACGACACCTTTTGCCATCAACATCATCATCATCATCATCTTTGTGAAAGTGAGTAGACTCTGCAATTTATTTATAGGTAGGTCTCAAGAAAGAAGAAGAGACTACCTAGTTTAGTTGGTAGGTAGGTCCGAACATGAACTGACGTGTATGTATGTATATACTGTGTTGTACGTTGCTATGGCATGTGAATAGGAGCATTTGTCTAGGCTTACGTACCTACCGACTGTTTATTGATGTTGTATCTGTTTGATTGTGAAGCAGCTGAACAGGGATGATGGTGGCCGATTAGATGTCGTGCATTTTATGGCTTATTGATACGGATTACACATACTGACATACATTGTACGTTGAGGTTGTGCTGTGCTGGGCTTCCATAACACCACGTGTATCCGTATTGGCAGGGTGAGCATGTGCTTGAATAGAGCAGTCTTGGCAAATTCAGGCTTACATCAGGTCGACCTCTCCGCGGCCCGACAGCAACTTTCGGTGACGGGGGGCACAAAGGGGAAGTGTTAATTCTTGGCTGACAGCCTGACAGACACAGCAAGTTGTTGTCAACTTGGTTGTTATGCAGACGCAGATCTAGCCCTCTTTGTTTTTTTTAAAACCGCTTCCGCTAACTATAAATAGGAAAGCTCTAGGCCTTGACAGTGGCACTTAATAAAGGATGAGGGAAAGGGGAGCAAGGAAATATAGAGAGAGAGAGAGAGTAAAAAAAGGGGGGCGATATCGGAGGTTTCAGCACTGGTGTGTGGGCTACGCACGGGGCAGGGTGATTGAGATGAGCAGAGCAAAATCGCGATTGAAGCGGGTGGTGCACAGGCGCCTACCAGTTGCTGATACATACCTATGTACATAGTAATTGTTCTTTTCTCCCCCATATCATCGGACCTTGCTGGATGCGGCGCTTGGAGTTGGAAGCTACCGTTATGAGTTACCGCTAGGAGGTGTTTGCCATTGATGTGATCCGTATGTATGTAGTACCTGTAAGCTCAAGTTTGTACGCATGTATGTAGGTACTCAACGCCCTGCTTTAACGTGGCGGGCTACTTTCCATCCGTGGTGTGTCCGACTTCGAGGTACATGCTTAGCCTACCGGGTCTGCTACAGCCTTAGTACAGCCTACATACAGGCAAGCAAGCAAACCTGCCCAAACCAAGAACTTCCTTTTTCTCCCCATTGCCGGCCCGATCTTCAGGTTTCCCTTGCCTTGACATTTGTCCAAAAGCGCCTGGGCCTAGCACTCGCCTTCTATAGTAGGCACTTGGTTTTGTTAGTACCGTGATGTGACAACTCGGAAGGCAGAGCAGACTCTCCAGCCGGCGATAGTGGTACAGAGTATCCGTAGGCGTAGTGTAGGTACCTCCTTACTACCGTACTAACCCATTGGCTCCCCCCCCCCGGCCCCCCTTCTCCTCTCAGGCTCTCTCTCTCTTCTCTCTCTCTCTCTCTCTGCCCCCCAAAGCACTGGCTTGTTCCCCCCCTCCCGCCCGCCCCCCACGGCTCCCTTTTTGCTTTTCTCTCCCTCCCTCTGCTTCCTTTCAGTGCCCCCCCCCCCTCCCCCCTCCTCATCTCTCTCTCTTTCTCTCTCCCGTACAAGACTTTGTCTCTCATTCTCACCTTTCACCTCCAAACGCGAGCCTCCGGGTCTCTTTCGTCCTTCCCCCCCCACCCCTTTCCTTTACTTCTCCCTCCCTTCCCTTTCCGTTTCCTTCCTCCCCCCCCCTTCTCTTCCTCTTCTGTTAGGATTCGCATCGGCATCTTGTCGGGTCACCGCGAAGTGGCCTTCGATCTTGTGGAATCCTTCATCGAAATTTTGCCCGTACCGACCGAACCGAAGAGGCTTCGAGCCTCGCCCACGATTTTTTTTCTTTCATTTTTTTTTATTCTCCTTCTACCTCGACAACCCTATTCGTCGAGAACAAAAAGAAAAATCCGATCAAATTGCGTGCACGGGCGGACAGCTGTGAACGGGACAACTCGACTCTTTTTCTTCCCCCCCCCAAACGATTATTCCGTGTCATCGTCGCTCCCCACGTCTACAATACAACCCACCGATCTCGAGGTAAGCTGCGACTCTCAATCGAAGGCTTGCATTCCTCCGCTGCCGTCGTTGCCCAGACGATGCAAGCCCGTCTTTCTTGTCATCACACTTGAGCTGCCTACTTTTTTTTTTCCCACCGATTCACATCTTCCCTAATTTTCGCCCGCTTCACTGTCCCTCCCCGTTACCCGGAGGCCTGAGGCGGCAGTTTGTTCTGGAACTCCAGTGATTTGCCCGAGCCGCACCGAACTTGGCCCGGGTGGCGTTACTGCCCTGCAGAGCCTGTTGGCCGCCTCTCCACTCTTCTCTCACACGCACACGCACACGCACCACTCGCATTCGCCCTCTTCTCCGTCTACACTTTCCGTCCCTTCAGTCCCTTCGTTGCTGACCGCAGGCATAGCCAACTCTCGATCCGTCATTCCTCACCTGTGGTATAACGTGACGCTCTCGCTACCCTGGTGCAACCAAGCCCTCGTACTTGTCTGCCCAACATGACGACCATGGTGAGTCCGTCCCACTCCTTTGTCGCCCCGTCACACGTTCCTTCTCCTCTTCCTCCTTCACTCCTCATCACTCCCTCCTTTTTTTCCGTCATCTCCTGTCCATTTCCCTGTGTTTGCCCGGTCGAGACAGAAAGGCGAGGCTTCCGACAGCCCCAGTGCCCGACGAGCCTCCTTTTCCCTTTTTCCTCACCGTCTTTTCACCGACCTCTGTCGTCCCCGTCCCCCTCCCCGTCGCACCCTTCACGCAATACACTACCCGATGGCTGCTGTCCCGCTCGAATCGGACCCTCTCGGTCCGCTACGGAACCGCCCCCTCGCTGACGCCACTCAGGATCTCCGCGTCGGTAACAAGTATCGCATCGGCCGCAAGATTGGCTCTGGCTCCTTCGGCGACATCTACCTCGGCACCAACATCATTTCCGGCGAGGAAATTGCCATCAAACTCGAGTCCGTCAAGGCCAAGCATCCTCAGCTCGAATATGAGGCCCGCGTCTACAAGTCGCTCGCTGGCGGCGTCGGCATCCCTTTTGTCCGCTGGTTCGGCACCGAGTGCGATTACAACGCCATGGTTCTTGACCTCCTCGGCCCCAGTCTCGAGGACCTCTTCAACTTCTGCAACCGCAAGTTTTCTCTCAAGACGGTTCTCCTCCTCGCCGACCAGCTCATCTCTCGCATCGAGTACATCCACGCCAAGTCCTTCATCCACCGTGACATCAAACCGGACAACTTTCTCATGGGCATTGGCAAGCGCGGCAATCAGGTCAACGTCATCGACTTCGGTCTCGCCAAGAAATACCGCGACCCCAAGACCCACTTCCACATCCCATACCGCGAGAACAAGAATCTGACGGGCACCGCCCGCTACGCCTCCATCAACACCCATCTCGGCGTCGAGCAGTCTCGCCGGGACGACATGGAGTCGCTTGGCTACGTCATGCTCTACTTTTGCCGTGGTTCCCTCCCGTGGCAGGGTCTCAAGGCTGCCACGAAGAAGCAAAAGTACGACCGCATCATGGAGAAGAAGATGACGACGCCGACCGAGGTCCTCTGCCGCGGTTTCCCCAATGAGTTCGCCATCTACCTCAACTACACCCGCTCCCTCCGCTTCGACGACAAGCCCGACTACAGCTACCTCCGCAAGATCTTCCGCGACCTCTTCGTCCGAGAGGGCTTCCAGTACGACTATGTCTTCGACTGGACCGTCTACAAGTATCAGAAGAACGCCCAGGCCATCGCCCAGGCCGCCGGTCAGGCCAACCCGGAGGACGATGACAAGGCTCGTGCCTCGCGTGCCAACCAGGCCGGTGCCGCTGCTGCTGGCGGTGCTGCCAAGCCCGCCAACGCTGTTCCAAACCCACGTCGTAAGTACCTTGAAAGGGGCAGCGGCATGGCCGCCGACACTCCCGATGCCAACCGTGCCATTGGCGGTAGCGACAGGATGTGAGTCTCGCCCAAACGAATCGTTTTCCCAGTAAGGAGTCACTCCTGCCCTCGGTCCGATCCTGTCCTGATTCCCGCCGCCCAAATGCCTGATTTGCTGACATGCCGTGGCTGACTCAGTCCACGGTAAATAGGCTGCGTTCAGCTTCGAAGGCCGCCAACGATGCTTCGGACGGCTATCGAGCACATTGATTCAGTGGAATTGGTTCTGCCCCCCTCTCAACTCTTCGTCCGGTCGCCGCATCTCGCCAGTCCCCCCGTGCTCCTCGGTTCGGCCTGCAACTCGAGTACGACCGGCCATGACCTGGCTTTACTGATCGGACGATGATGACCGGAGCGATCACGTCATGGCGCCATCGGCATCCATGTCCTTTTTCTTTTCCCCGGGAGAGGACTGGAGCTGGTTGACTGACAGGCTCTTCGTCTTGGCCCTGACCCTTTCCTTTCCTTTTCTTTGTGTTTCTCTATTTCCTACGCAATGGTGTATCTCGTTCTTCGACTTTGGACGCATTTCTCAGCTCTCTTCCGTCGCATGGCTCGGATGACGCGGAAAGGACGATGAGACCTCGGTGACGGCGGATACCCCCCCCTTCCGCGTCGCCAATGATCTCTTCGCCCTCTCCGTCAAGCATCTGAACGGCACGTCCGGTGAGGAGGCCGGTTGGCTCAGCGCGTTGGTTGGCAAGTCGGTGGCAAAAGCCCTTTTCGCACGGACCGGCCCTGTTACCCCCACGCAACCCCCGGACCGCCCGCCTCAGCGAGTGTATGCATGTGCACGAGCCCGAACGGTCAAATCAGTTTTTCGGTGCTGAAGAGGCTCGCTGCCAGTCGTTGCGGTTACACTTGCGTTTCCTCAGCAGGCATTTCCTTGACTTTTTTACTTCTTTTTTTTTTCACTTCGGTTTCCGATCATTAATAGTGCTTTACGGATGCTTACGTCTTTCTGGGTTCTCCTTGGGACCGAGGCTACTCGGCCACGGCTTCTGGGGAGGTATGCAGGGGTCAGAGGAGTGGAGGGGAGGGTGTGAAAGATGGAGGTTGATGTGGAGACGGTCGAGCAGCAACGATGGGATCAAGATTCGTTCACCAACATGTTCTCGCCGACTACTACCGACAAGTCATACACGACCGGCAGCGAGGAAGGAGATCGGACTTCGGTAGGCGATTGTTTGCGGTCGAGGGTAGAGGGGAGGCAAAGAAGACGCGTCGGTATCGGGGCCACGGGATGCGCGGGCTCTGATGGGAATTGACTGCTAACCACCGACAAGGAGCTTCCGGTGGCGGTTTGTCAGACGAAGGAACGGTGAGACGTTTGCTACCAGACTGGTTCAAGACAGTATACGTACGGCAGTTCTAGTTTCATTCTACTTTTTGCTCGCACTGCAGCTCGTAAGGTGACGAACGAGGCGCAATCTGGGCATGTGGCAGGCATAGGGTGACGTGAGTCTCTGGTCAGCAAGTATTCCAGCAGCCCAGCGGAGGAGTTGGAGCGGGGACTTATTCTGGGATCCAGCATGATACGTGCCATTTAGTTCACGAGGAGGTAGATGATGCGGATGGATGATACGGTGAGATGATATTCTTGTATGTATATGGTATCCCAGCTTGTAAGGTACCTAGTAGGTAGGGTAGGTGGTAGGTAGGTAGTAGGTAAGAATAATCAGCGGGTGGGTGTAGGTAGTTGGAAGGTTAATTAGTAGCTGAGAATCTGGACGGCCCGAAGCGCGTCTCTATTCGTACAACAGATGGGAATAATCCGTGTACTATGCACACACTTGAGGCACGAGGCTGACGTCAGGTGGAGGGACGAGGTGGACCGTGGAGGAAGGGATGGAGCTATCTGATAAGGTGCTGGCCAACTCTGAAGCAGCAGCCGTTACGTGACGACGGCTCAGCTCATGCAAATACTTAAACACAAATCTCGTCCTCAGTCCACGGTCATCGTGCACAAAACACAGGCATCATCAGGGCGGAAAGCCTCACTCGAGACGGCATGGCGACCCTGGATGCTCGGGCCTCCCTGTCCTCTGGCGGGGGCGGTGACATGCACGCTGCGGCGACGTTGGACCTCCTGGTGCTGACGTTCAATTGTGCGAAGCAGCTCATCAACCCGGGTGTGTTTGCGAGGCACCTGCGATGGGCGATGAGGAGGAACTCGGGGGGAGTTTTGCCGGAGGTGGTTGTGTTGTGAGAAAAAACCCTCCCCCCCTCCTTTCTTTCCCCCCCTCCCAAAAGCTCAATTGAAATGATGACAGGTCGCTCCAGGAAGTGGCGCCGCTGAGCAAGGCGTTTGTGGGTGAGTATTTCTTGAGAGAGTATTGGGAGAGGTTTGAGGAGGCGGTCAATGGCGCGGCTATGACGATGACGACCAAGAGGAAGAAGACGAAGACGAAGGAGACGGCGACGACGGCTTCGACGATGACGATGACGACGACAACAACAGAACCTCCCCCTTACACGCTGATCAAAGTCCGAAATGTGGGCTACACTGCCATTATGCTCTTCGCGCGGCACTCTGCGCGCCTGAGCGCCGTTCACGAGGCCGAGGTGGGCTTCGGCGCCGCCGACATGGGGAACAAGGGCGCTATTGGCCTGCGCACGCTGTACTCGGACGACGACGGAAGGACGACTGAGCTGACGTTTGTGGCGACGCATCTGGCGGCCATGGAGTGGAATCTGCCGCGACGGAACGCGAATTGGGCGGCCATTATGCGCGGGCTGACCTTTGCGAATCCGGAGGGGGTTCTTCTTGCTGAGGAAGAGGAGGGGGTGGAGGGGGAAGACGAAGACGACGAAGGAGCTCGTCTGTTGAACGGGGACGAGGACGACGATGACGACAACCGTCAGCACGCCCGTCTGCGCCGCCGACTTCACGACCTCTCCGTCTACAAGCCGTCGTCGCACCTCTTCGTCGCCGGCGATCTTAACTACCGGATCGCGTCGACGCCGCCGCCGCCCGGTGCGTCGCTGCCCAGTCTCGACCCGCGGTCGCAGCACCACTTCCGGACCTTCTTGCCGCTGGACCAGCTCACGCGCGAGAGGCTTGCGGGCAGAACCCTGCACGGGCTGGTGGAGGCGCCGGTGACGTTTCCGCCCACGTACAAGTATCATCTGTCGAAGGGGGGTCGTGATGGAGACGGCGACGGGGAGGGGGGCTATTACGATGAGAGTAAGCATTACGAGGATGAGGATGAAGATGAAGATGTTGGCGGAGATAACGAAAAGGACGTCGTTCGTTGGCGTTTCGCTTCCCATCGCTGGCCTGCCTGGACGGACAGGATCCTATACCTCGATGTGCCGTCCTGGCTTCAGGGCCAGCGGCGGATGCACGTCCGAGCCTACGACGCCCTCCCCGTCGTGCGCACCAGCGACCACCGCGCCGTCTTTCTGCGGGTCGACGTGCCTCTCGTCGCGCCGGCCGATCTCGTCCCTCGGCCATCATCATCATCATCTTCTTCTTCCTCGTCGGACGCGGCGGAGGACCCCCGGCTCCGTCTCCCCGCCGAGATCGACCCGGAGGCGTGGGCGCGGCGCAGGGCGGCGCGTCAGAAGGAACGTCTCCTTGGTTGGACTATGCTGCTTTGGAGCTCGCCTGAGGGCGCTTGGGTGCTTCTTGCGTCGTTGGTTGTGGCTGCTGGCGGGGCTTATTGGTTTTACTATGCGGGCGTGTGAAGAAGGGGTTCTTTTGCTTGCTGGGGTAGAGATGTTTCTTTGCCTTCTTACTAGTTGCTAGTATTGTAAAGAGGGATGGGAGAGATGAGTCGGGTTTACGGAGTATAAGAGGAGGATATCATGAGAACGCAAACTTATCCTTTGGTTATTATCGTTCAGTCTTGAGCAGAGACACGGATATATTTAACAAGAGGAAGGACATGGCGATACATGAGTTTGAACTGTTTTTATTCACTTTTTAACTCTTTTTTTCTTGGTCTTCTATCAAGTCTAGACGCGCCTCGTGTTGAGGCGGTTAATGAGACTGCCATCGTCGACGACGCAGCCTGCCATGGCGGTGTAGCGAATGGCGCTTCCCTTTCTCTTGACTTCTCCTTTTTGACTTCTCGTTCTTCAGTCATGTCCACTTGCTGGATTGTGTCACCTTGTAGATTGAAGGGGGTGATCATGTCATCATGCTGTCGGGTTGTGCAACGGTGGTTCACAAGGAAGAGCTCGAGATTGTCGTGAAAATAGCCGTGGGATAGGTGGGATGAGCTGTAGGATGAGCTGTAGGAGACGTCCTGCCTCCCTCCAATTGATCGTGAATATCGATTGATGTTAATAGCCAAGCATACCCCCAATGGAACGACGCAAGTCAGGGAAAAAATAAACACCGAAGTCGAAGAAGTAAAAAGATGCCTTTCAAAAGTCGTCGAAACAGTGATCGTATTGACGGGCCATGTCCGCAGTGTACTCGTCGTGACCTTCGCCGTCGTCCTCGGGGTATGCGTCGAAGCACTGGGCGTCGCCGGGGTAGCGGATTGGGGGGATGATGGGGCCTGGACTGCGGCGGTTGATGACGTCGTCCCAGTCGACTGTTCGGAAGAAGGGGTGGTCCTTGACGAGGGCGGCGCCACCGCTCATGTTGCCTAGGCGGCGGGAGCGGTCGATTGTGCAGAGGGAGCGGATTAGGTGCTTGGCGTCGTCGGATATGGGGGGATCTTGGGGGAAGGTTATCGGTTTTTCGACGATTCTGCGAGGCTTCTTGGTTAGAAGAAGAGGAACGAGAAGGGAGGAGTAGGGGATCAGTTGTGACGCACTGCTTGTAGATTTCGATGGGGTTTTGGTGCCAGAAGGGCGGGTAGCCTGTCAGGAACTCGTAGATCAGGACGCCCAATGCCCACCAGTCGACGGCGGTGGTATGGCCTTCGTTATGGATGACCTCGGGGGCGAGATACTCGGGGGTGCCGCAGAGGGTGTAGGTCTCGACGGGGCGATCGTCGCACTGACCGAGGCGCTTAGCGAAGCCAAAGTCGACAATCTTGACGTGACCCTGACGATCGAGGAGCAGGTTCTCGGGTTTGAGGTCGCGATAGGCTATGCCGTCCTGCTGCTCGTGAAGAAACTCGAGAACGGCGACGATCTCGGCGGCGTAGAAACGAGCGACTTCCTCATCGAAGCGCCGCAGCTTGCGAAGATAACTGAAGAGCTCGCCACCGGGAACGTAGTCGAGGAGCATGTAAAGCGAGTCTCGATCGGAAAAGGAGGCTAGGAGATTGGTGATGAAGGGGTGGCCAGCGACGTCGGCGAGGAGGGCGCGTTCGTGTCGTACGTGATCGACTTGTTTGAGCTTGATGACGTCGGCTTTTCGTAATATCTTGAGGGCGTATACTTGGCCGGAAGAGTCTTGCTCGAGGGCTATTGTGGAGGTTGCGGGACGCACGAGGCAGACGCGGGCGAAGGTGCCTTTTTATCCATTGTTTTGGACGAGAGACGATGCATTGTTGGAAGTCAGGATCAAGAGTGAGGCGAGGAGAGAGGGACGAGAGTGTGTATATGTGAAAGAGAGAGGCTGATAGGGAGGAGGGGGAGGGAAAGGGGAAGAGAAACGAGGTGTGAGGGCGGGGACGGACCGGTGCCCAGTGTGCGGATAAGCTTGAAGTTGCTGAGCTCAAGCTTGTGCATTGGAGGTGGAGAGAGCCGGCTGGATTCGGAAGGATGAGAAGGGGCCAGCGCCATCATTGACGTCGTCGGAGCCGGCGGGTTGGCGACGCTGACGGCCATTATATAATGGGGGGGAAACGACGAGTGTTCTCTTTGCCCAGGTGAGGTCGATGGGGATTCGTAGACGAGAGTATGTTGTAGAAAGAGGAGGAGGAGGAGGAGGAGGAGGAGAAAGGAGGAGAGGAGACAGCAGGGACAGGAGACGGTGAGTGAGATGGAGAGGTATCGTCCCTGAAACGGCGATCGGTCCAACGGCCCGAGACCGGCGGTTCGGAAGAGGGAAATATAAGGTTGCCGCGGGATGGGACGCGGGAATTGCAGGGGGGGAGTCTCTTGGAGAGGAAGAGAGGGGGGGGTTGGAAAGAGGGGGGGGGGAGACGGAGAGAGGAGTGAGAGAGAGATAGAGCGGGGAGGATTAAAGGATTATAACCGCTGTAATCGTACATGCGATGGCGGCAATGACGCAACGGTCGGCCTACGACAGACACGGCTTAGACCAGGCGGCCGAGGCTCGATGTGTAAGTTGGAGTCGAAGGAGGGCGCGCCAATGACGTCCCCGTCTGCCGCTGACTGCTGCTTACTACGCCCTTCAATGGTATTAGCTCATCCGAGTGAGGAGGTACGTACTTGGAAGTAGCACATTGTGCACCTGTCAAGCCTACTACCCTGGACCTGGAGAAATCGGGCTACCTTACCCCTATCTGCGCTGCCCGCTCCGTACCCCGCGTGTGAGATGGCGCTCAGGTAGCTGCTGCCTCGACGGTATCCTCTACCTGATGCCGTACGCCGCTGTTGCTGTGTTTTCCAGGTAGCCGGTTCCTTGGCTCGGTCCCACGACAGCCCGTGCTCCGGCGGTGCCACCAGCAACAGCAGCGCAGCAGCGGCAGCAGCAAAGCCCCCTCGCATCAACGTTGTTGAACGTCAACCCTCTCATCATCTAACATTGTACCTACCTACCTTACTCTCCCATCACCGTTACCGGTCCTCGCACACCGCGGTTCCGTCCCTTTCTCCGTCCCTCTCTTTCCCTTCCCCTTCCTCTCGGCTTCCGTTTAGCCATGCTGCGTCTTGGCTGACGAGCGACGACATGTTCTCCAACCTCTCCAACATCGTCCACCGCGCTCAGCAGCTCATCGACCCGACACAGGGCCTTAACCTATCCAGCTCGGACCGTAACCCGTCCAAGGCGTCGCTCTTCCAGAGCCAATTTCGACTCCCGGCCTCGCAGTCGCCCCTCTGCGAGATCAACGCCGAACTCACCATCCCGCCCTCCAACGCCACCCGTGGTGACCGCGACAGAGGATGGCATTATGCCGGCAAGCTGCACCTTTCCGAGGCCTACATGTGCTTCTCGACCACGCCCACTAGTTTCCTGCAATCGGCCAGCACGTCCAATTCGTCTGCTTTTACCGGCCAGACCCACGGCGCGGGGCCTAGTGGCAATGGCTTCACTTTCCCCCTCTGTGCTATTCGCAGGGTCGAGAGGCTAAATAGCCAGAATTTCCAGGTAAAGATGCTTATAATATCCCGATGATGAGGTAGAGAAAATAATGCATACTGATACCCTGTAACACAGTTCGCTCTCGCCATCACCACTTGGAACGGCTTACTGACAGACGAGAAAGACGGCAATAATCCCCCCGACGCCCATGCCCGCGAGCAGCGCATCACTCTCCACCTCGCAGGCTCCCGTCCTGCTTGCGAAAAATTCTGCGACGGCCTGAAGAGGGGTCTGAGAGCCGGCGTCGGCAGCGTCAACAAGCTGCGCGGCGTCGTCGCCGAGTGCTATTCCCAGCACCTCCTCCGCCCCGACGACCGCAAGGCCGCCAGCCCCCCCGATGCCGGCCTCGGCATGCTCTTTCGCTATCCCGGCGACCCTAAGAAGCTGCGCGACCGCGCAAAGATGCGCCTTTGGGCCGAGTACCTGCGCGACAACGGTCGTAACGTCACACTCATCCGCCAGCCCACCTTTCACAAGCTCATCCGCGTCGGCCTGCCCAACCGGCTCCGCGGCGAGATCTGGGAGCTGACGTCGGGTTCCCTCTACCTTCGGCTCGAGAACCCGACGCTCTACGCCGACACGCTCGACAAGTTTCGCGGCCAGGAGTCGCTGGCCATCGACGAGATCGAAAAGGACCTCAACCGTAGCCTGCCCGAATACCCGGGCTTCCAGAGCCAGGACGGCATCGGCAGGCTGCGCCGCGTACTCACCGCCTACAGCTGGCTCAATGCTGACGTCGGGTACTGCCAGGCCATGAACATCGTCGTCGCCGCCCTGCTCATCTACATGTCCGAGTCGCAGGCCTTCTTCCTGCTCTCCGCCCTGTGCGACCGCCTCGTGCCGGGCTACTACTCGACAACAATGTACGGCACTCTGCTGGATCAAAAGGTATTTGAGTCGCTCGTCGAGAGGACCATGCCAATTCTGTGGGAGCACCTCGTCAGGAGCGACGTCCAGCTGTCCGTCGTCTCCCTGCCGTGGTTCCTGTCGCTCTACGTGAACTCAATGCCCCTCATCTTCGCCTTTCGCGTCCTCGACGTTTTCTTCGTCGAGGGACCCAAGGTTTTGTTTCAGGTAGGGCTCGCCATCCTGCGTATCAACGGCGAAGAGCTGCTCGATGCCGCCGACGACGGTGCCTTCATCTCCGTCCTCAAGTCGTACTTTGCCCGCCTCGACGAGTCGGCCCACCCGAGGTCGGAGAATCCCAAGCTCCGGGCCGTGACGCGCTTCCAGGAGCTCATGGTCGTGGCGTTCAAGGAGTTCGCAGCCATCACGCACGGCACCATCACCGATCTGCGTCTCAAGAAGAAGGATGCCGTTCTCAGCAACATTGAGAACTTTGCCAAGCGGACCGCCATCCGCAACCTCGGCCCGGATAGTAAATTGCTGAGTACCGACGAGCTAGGTGCCCTCTATGACCGCTTCTACAGCGTACTTTACGAACGTCAGCAGCGCGAACATCTGCTACAGGAGGAGCAGCGGCGAAAGGCCAGGTCGTTGTCGTCGGTCCACAGCCGTGGCGGCGCTGCTAATAGGAG
This sequence comes from Ophiocordyceps camponoti-saundersi (nom. inval.), assembly GCA_003339415.1. NCBI lineage: Eukaryota > Fungi > Ascomycota > Sordariomycetes > Hypocreales > Ophiocordycipitaceae > Ophiocordyceps > Ophiocordyceps camponoti-saundersi. The sequence continues at coordinate 58,336 of PDHQ01000126.1, forward strand.
ACGCGCCTCGGCTGTCTTTGGGAGTGATGGCGGCGGAGCGCAGGATCAGACGGTGGAGAAGGGCCGGGTGGCGCTGGGGGCGAGCACCAGCCTCATGGACTACGACGCTTTCCGCGAGTTCCTGGCCGGTATGGCGAGGTGGGCCATTGCCGACTCGCCGAGTCACTCGAGGCGGGAGACGGGCGCCGGTTTCGACGGTGAGAAGAAGTTCCACAGCGCCCGGAGGGCTCCGAGCGTGTTATCGTTGCCCTGGGGCGCCGGGCCGACGCCGGCGGAGCATGATTTCCTGAGGCGGCTGTACGGCAAATGGGACGTGGACGGAAACTCGACGCTGACGCTGCAGAACGTGGTGACGGGGCTGGCGGGCATCAAGGGGAAGCACGACATCATGGGCACCATGACCTACTTCTTCGAGCTCTACGACGACGACGGGGACGGCAGGGTGGACCGCGAAGGCATCCTGCGCATATCCGAGGCTCTGCTGTTCCTTTCGCGGCGCGGCCTCGAAGGCGCCGGCTCGTCGAGCGGCTCGAGCTCGACGCTCAACGGAGGCGATGGGCCGCACGAGTCTGCGGGCGCCATCACCAACGAGCGTTTCCTCGGCAGCGTCAGTGCCTTTATTCGCCGGTGCTTCGAGTACGCCGACCCGGACCACCCTCAGAATAAGGATATGCAGGACGTGGCCGCGCGAGGGAAAGACAAGGAGCCGGAGCCGGGGCAGGCGGCGGCGGGCGCCTTTGCGATCGGAGACGACGAGGACGAGGAGGAGGACGATTTGCTCGTGCTCGAAACGGCCGCCCCGGAAAAGCCGGTGTCGTCGTCGTCGATTTCGCCTGCGTCGTCATCATCATCCAAGAAGAAGGCGTCGGACGTGGTGGCGGACGACGGAGCGGCGCCCCCTGATAGAGGTCGCCGTCTATCGAGGGCCAAGTCGGAGGCAGCCAACGCGGCGCTGGATCCGGCGCATCCGTTACACATGACGCTGCCTACGTTCAGGATGGTGGTGCTGGCAGATGAGTTGCTGGAGCAGTTCTTCGAGACGTGCTTCCCGTCGTCGTTCCGGGTGGTGGAAGGGGTGCGGTGCGGATCGGCGACGCCAACAAGCTCGTCGCTGACGACGTTTTCGAGCCTCGGCTTCGGCGGCGGCGGCGGCGGCGGGGGGCGGTCGCCGCTCGGGGTGCAGGCACCGCCGGGGGTCGGAAGGGGCCTTCGCGGGGTGCTGGACAACATCGTCACGGACGGGATGCGGGTGGCGACGGAGGTGCGCAGGCGTATGGAAGAGGCGCAGCGCGAATTGGAGAAGGAAGCCGTCCCGAGGCCGACGACGACGGCCGCAGGTCCGGGGACGGCCGGGGCGGCGGAGGAAGAGTACGACGACGACGACGATGACGTGGGCGTCGCTGTCGGGGCGAGGACGGGCTCCGGCGGGGGATCCAACCAGGACATGGAGAGGAGGTCGGTTAAGAGTACTGATCGAGACCTGCTGGACGGGCTGGACGCCGGAGCTGGTGTGGAGGACGAGGCTGAAGGTGGCGAGGCTGAGGGGATGAATAGCGGATTGATGGATAGTTAGGCAGGCCGGTAGGATGGGATGGATAGACGGACGGAGGCGGCGAATTGGGACCGAAAGGTTACATAGATACATACGTTGTAGAGGAAGACGAAGAGAGGGGGGCGGGGGGGAGACGGGAGACGGGAGACGGAGAGAGAGTTTAGAGGAGGATGAGATAGAGAGAGCGAGAGAGCGTGAGGCTGAGAGGTGTGATCTGCGTGGATCGCCAGGCTCTAAGCCGTGGATCGGCGGATAGCGATGAGCGAGGTAAAGGACGAAAGCGACTTGTGAGAGTGGGGGAGGGGGATGACGTCAGGGCGGAAGCGTGGACAAGTTTCAGAGTTTTGGCGCAACCGTCGGCGCGTGGTGTCTCGTCTGATTTTGGTAGGAGCCTAGTTTCTTCTTCTTCTTCTGCTTCTTCGTCTTCTCCTCGTTCTTCTAAGGTTAAATACGCGTTTCTTTCCCCGTTTGTGATTTATACATGTCCTGAGTCGGGCGAGCCATGCCTGGTGCGGAAAGTCGATTTACACACCTACATCCACTCCAGGTCTTAGGTGTAGGTGGTACATGGATAGGTGTACATCCACACACAGATGGAGATGGAGGAGTCAGAAGGAGGAGCAGAAGGAGGAGTAAGGTTGGTACGACTTTACGCGTTTGATTATATTGCGTACCTATTAAGCTTGGCAAGGCAGGGCGGCGGCGGCAGTGTGTGCTTTGCTGTGCCGTGCCGTGCTTGTTGTTTGTGTGTGCTGAGTTGGGAGGAGGGGGGGGAATCAATTGCACTGTATTGCGGCGCTGTGACGGGGTGATTTCATGGGCGACGGAGGGGGGAGGAGGGAGGATGAGGGGGAGGAGGGGGGGGAAAACTCACTGTACGCCTTTATGGGATTACCTCTTCAGATCACGGTATGAAAACCTTGGTGCCTGGGGAGGCGGCACTGTACGGCATTCTGACTTTTATGCGGATTCGGATGAGGAATAGAGAAACGAGGACACTGTGCGGCACTGCATCGCTGTCATGCTGGGCACACGGTGTGTTTAGCACGGTACGGATAGTGCCCTCATCGCAGTAATTTCCGCCCCGCCTCTCCCTCTCTCACTCTCTCTCTCACTTTCTCTCTGCCTCCCCTCTTCTTCTTCTTCTTCTTCTTCTTCTTCTTCTTCTTCTTCTCCTCCTCCCTCGCACTTCTTCTTCCATTCCCTCTCTCACTCTCAATCTTCGTTTTCTCTCTCTCAATCTCTCCCCCTCTTTTCACCATCTCTCAAAACTGCATCGATTACGGAGGTACATGCAGCGTTGAGGAAGAGAGGAGGGGAGACAAGGGGGAAAAAAAGGAGAGAGAGAGGAAACAAAAACGACTTAAAAGAAAACACACTCTCAACCCTGTACGAGATACGCAACATCGTTCCGTCTGATTCTTTTCAAACCGCCGCACGTTGCATCCCGGCCAACGAACGACGACTATCTTCTTTATTTTGTTTCCCCTTAAGCGCAGATCCCGTCTTCGACGCCACCCCCCCCTTTTTCTCTCTCTACATAATCCATCTTGTAACAGTGTGGTATGACGCTTCCTCACCCCCCCCCCCCGGTTTGATGGCTTGATGATTGACGTTGGACTTTAAGCGCTTCCTTTTATCTATCATCCTCCAATCCCTTCCCCCCCCCCCGGGCGTTGCCACGGCGCTATTGGCCCGCCATGCCTTTCCCAGAGGCTTTGCCGCCAGGTAAGGTTGTCTTCCATTCCAAACAATCCCTCCCCCTCCCTCGTTTTCAAGGGAGTTGCCCCCGGGGGGGAAGAGAGACCTCAGGGACGCTATGCATTGTACATTGGCTCTCCACCCCACCACTTTGTTGTCCCGCTGGTGGACGAGATTGCCGTGTTTCAGAAGTTGGAAAAAATCCTGATGTTTTTGTCTTCTTGTTGGTAGGATCTGCCCACAGCTCGGCCAGCCTCTCCTCCAACAACCCCTTTCGCAACCGTGCCGCCTCACCCTCGAGCCCGGACGCTTTCCCTTCGCCGACGTCGCCGTTGGATGAAGCTCGACGCCGACCCCAGTCGAGAAATCCCTTTGTCGACCAGCCGCCAGTCCTGTCTCTGCAGCTGCCCGGCGCCAACATGGCACACGCAGCCTCCAAGTCGCTATCGGCCGAGGAGATATTCGTGCGTCTTTGCCTTGACCAATATCGAACCGACGACGGCGAACAGGGAGCTGACGGAGATCAGGACTCGCTGACTCTGAGCGACGGCAAGCAGCAGCAGCAACCGCTCATCAAGCTGGCCGACGTCAACCCCCAGGACAAGGCCGCGTCGGCCCGTCGTGGTGACGGCCAAGGCATCGGCAAGCCCCTCGTCAAGTCGGCGTCTTCGTCCAAGGGAAGCCATCGCCCCACGCGATCGCAGGAAGAGGCGTTGAGGGCACGGAAGTCCGGTTCTCGGCCCGGCCCGTCCGACTCGCCGCAGCGCAAGCCGTCATCCCGACCGCGGCGTAATTCGGAGTCGTCCGTCATGGACCTCAGCACTCAACCCATCACGCAGGAGGAAATGAAGATGATCGAGGCCAAGCGTCTCCGCGACCGACAGCGCCGCGAGCGCGACGGCCGCTCCACAGGTCGCGACATCAAGACGGGCGGCGACGGTGCCAAGGAGAGGAGCAAGTCGAGACGGCCGAGCCGTCGGCTGGACATCATCGATCAGCTCGACGCCACGAGCATATACGGCACAGGGCGTATGTAATTCTCGCCACTCGCTTCTCTATGTGTGAGAGCGTGTGCATCATGAGCAAGTGCTGACTCTTTTCTCTTTTCTTGGCAGTTTTCCATCACGACGGCCCGTTCGACGCTCTCAATCCCCACCGCAACCGACAAAACAGCCGACGGGCGCCTATGCAGGCCTTTCCCAAGGACTCTCTCAACAATTCGCTCGGCGGAGCCGGACCCCTGAACCGCAACCCCGATCACGCCGTCTTCATGGGCAACGGCACGGACGAGGCCTTTCGCGACTACAACGGCGGCATGAGGAATAAGAACGGCTACAGCTATCCGGTCGTGTCCAACGGGGAGACGGCCATCTTCGACCCGGTGGCGCGGGGGTCGGTGGTGCACGGAGACGAGAGCCACGGTCTGGGGACGTCTACGTTCCTGGAGGGTACGCCGGCGGCGCGGACGGCGATTGCGCGGCGCGAGGCGGAACATGCGCAGGAGTTTGTCGAGTCGGGCGGTCTGCAGCGCAAGAAGTCGCTGGCGCAGCGGATACGGCACATCAACAAGGGCCCGCGCGACTTTGCGCCTTCGGGCCGTATGACGAACCCGGAGGCGACGTTTGCGCGGGCCTCGCCCGATGGCTCCGCCTCGGCCGGAATCGGCGTGTCAGACGCGAACCCCTTTTTCGCAGAGTTTGGCGAGGAGACGCTAACGGTGGTGAAGGCGAGCGGGGCTGGCAGCAACGATAGCCCGCCGCCAAGGACGTCGGGCGGTGTCCTGGACCGTCGAGCGGTGGCAGAAGCTGTGGAAGAGAAGCCGACGGGCATTATCGGCCGGATGAAGAGTCTGAAGGGGGGACGGAAGACGCGAACTTCGGAGCAGGGGCCGGGGGTTGCCTTGTGAATTTTGGGGGTGTCTTTTCTGTGTGTGTGGATTTTTCTTCTTCTCTGTCTTGGTCCCTTTTTTTTTCTTCTCTTTGTCTTTGGCTTGCCCGGTGTTTATGGCCAGAGGGACGGGCTGAGACGACAAGGATGACGACGACAACAACGTCAACAACAGACGGCGCCGAAGCGTCTATCGAGAGGAGCTTCTGTCTTTCTTCTTCTTCTTCTTCTGTTTCCTTGTTCCTCCTTTTGCTCGCCAGAGGATTCCTTACTAAGGCAGATTGCTACGGGTAGGTATATTTCGCGTCTAGGGGTAGAGTTTATCCGATGGATGCATGCACGTGATTCAGTTTGTCCTTGTTTCAACGTCATGTCTTTTTTGAGCTCTCTCTCCTCTCTTGAGCTCTGTCTTTCTCTCTCTCCCCAGCTGTCTCTCACTCTCACCTCGGCTGTCTCTCTCTGTCTCTCTGTCTCTCTCTATCTTCTCCCATTCATCTTGGCGATCGCAACACAAAACCATGTCGCCTCGCCCCGTATCGGCATTGGAAGAGGTGCAGCGGAGTCGCAGCCGGAGACGGGATCGATACTGGAGCGGTATCCGGCAGATTGACGGGGAGCTATTGGGGGGAAAGGGCTTCGAGGGGGGGAGGGTTGTAGGGGTGAGCAGTTCTGAGGGGTTGGGGCTTACGGTGAGTCTTTTTTTCTTCTTCTTTCTCTTCCGTCCCTGTGTATTATAAACACGAATTTTTTTGGTTTAAAAGGAAATAATCCGATTGATAGATTAACGACCCCTTTTTTTGGAAAAATAGATGACGATGCAGATTGTGGAGGAGACGTTAAGGCGGAATCCTCATGATGGAATTCACCTCATCACGCCGTGGGGAGCGACCAAGTACGGGCGGATCCTATCGCGAGATCCGGTCGTTTGGGTCACGAGGGTCTTTGATCTCGAGGGCGTCACCGAGGCTCTTCTCCAACACGATGAGGAAAAGGGCATAAAAGAAGGTGAAAGAAAGAGGCGCACGCTCACGATTGTCGATGAGTTCGACGCCCTACTTCACAAACTCTTTGCATCGCGGTACAAGGAAGCAGCCTTCAGAAAGATCCATTCATTAAGCCACCGTCTCCGAACCCTCTCCCAAAGCAGCGAAAGGAGTTTTTTCCTCCTCACTTCCACCACCGCTTCACTCGTCGATCGGAAAATGGGGAGCAGAATGGTGAGGGTAAAGGCTAGGTTCGAGTCTGTGGTGCAGCCTTTGCTTGATCTGCATCTTGTTTGTGAACCTTTGTCGGACGGGAGGGGCAGGGGCAGGGAGATGGGGATGGGGATGGGATTCGTTGTGGAGGTCGTTCTTGATCGTCGTGCTTTGTCCGTCTTACGGCCTAAAGAGGAGGGGGGGGAAGAAGGAGAAGAAGAAGAAGAAAAAGGGCAAGGTGAACAAGATCAAGAGGTCAACTTCTCGAGGGAATCAAGATGGGTACTGCTTCGGCTTGTCGATGGCTTCATTGTAGATTAGAAACAAAGATAGGAACAAAGGTACCAGCTGAGGGACACGTCATGGTAATAATAGATGGGGGCAGACATCCATTCTTCTCTTCTGATGACGACGACGACGACGGTCGCTTTACGCTCTCCTATTCACTCCCTACTACAACCATCACCACAGCCACCAGTCCAAACAAGAAAACAAGATGCTCCCGCCAGACATGTCGTAAAAGACAAGAGAGAAAGAGAAAAACAGTAAAAAGATAAAAAGAAAAAGCCTGCGCTACCGCATCGACGGTCCGCTGCCCCCTTGCGCCCCCGACGCCGGCGCCTCAGATCGTCTGGTATTCTTCCAAAAGTCAATGGCCTCGACAACGTCCTCGCCTCGCTCGTCTTCGTACGCGAATAAGATCTATATGCATAGATGTCAGAGAGAGTCGTCTTTCCTAACCAGAAGGGGAGGAACAATAATATTCTCTCTCACCTCGTGCGTGCTGCTGTGCAACATGCGGATGTTCTTGTGTGGCACAATATGCACCGCCCCATTCTCAATGTTCCGCAGCTCGATAAAGTTGGCCTCAAACGCCAGGATCCACGGATAGCTCAGGGCAAAGCTCAGCGGCGTCCCCTCCCAGTCGATCCGCCACTCCGGCCTCGCCCGCCACCCGTTCCGGTTGACGAAGAACGAAAACTCCGAGTAGTTGAGCAGGAACTCGCCGTTGAGCCGCTCAATGTGGATCGGCTTCACGCCCTCCTTGCGCGCCACAAAGTCGAGCGAGGTGTCAGCCTGGTCCAGGAGAGCCTGCGTCTCCAGCGTCTCGAGAGACACCACCTCGAAGCCCCTGGCGCAGGCGACGCACAGCTTCGACTTGAGGAAATGCACCGATGACGATTCGGTAGGGATATAAAACTCCTTGAACGGTCGCAGCTCGTCCTGGCCGGCCATGAACTTGCCCAGCCCCTTTTGCTTCTTGGCCTTGGTCATGGCGTCGTTGGGTTCAAACACCTTGATCGTCGTCGACAGCGCCGACGACTTGACGCAGCACACCAGGTGACGGCCCATGCAGATACCCGTCCGGAAGAAGCTGCAATGGTTCTGGATCTTCTTGGGGCGCTTCGCCGCCGCCGACTCTTCCGGGTTCAGCACCGACACCGAATACGAGTGCAGCGTCTTGTTGGACAGCACCAGCAGTAGCTGGTACTCCTCAAGGATGTCGATCTGCGTCACGTTGGTCGTTTCCAGCACCCGCCGAGGCACCTGTTCGCGGTTCTTGCGGTCCGAGAGGTAAATGCCGTTGTCGGTGCCGTAAAGGAGTTTCCGCCCGCCGTCTGATGATGATGATCCAAACGAATCAGTATCAAAACCGGGACATGGACAGGGGTAGGATGAGTAGGGTCAGAAGACACAAAGGAAAAAAAAACCCACCAAACGGCGTCACGCAGCGAATCTGGTTCGTCCCGACAAAAAAGTTGCTCGACACAACCGTCGTGTTGAAAAAGTCGGCCCGCGATCGAAGACGCTGCTGGGCATTGTCGATGAACTCGAGCCACTTCTTCCGCGCCGCCTGGTTGGCCGCAAACAGCGCCAGCTCATACCCGGCCTTGCCCAGGTGTCGAAAGGTGATGGGCCACCCCTCGCCCTTCTTCGTCTCCGAGTTGTTGGTCCTGATGGACGGTATCAGGCTCGACGACGACCGCTTGACGCCCTGTGTCGGAATCACCTCTTCCATCTCGCGGATCGACAGCAGCTCCAGCGGGATCGGCCGTCGGTACGCCTTCATCTCCTCGTTCTTGCCGCTCTGCTTGACGCGCACCAGCAGGACGGCGTGATCGAAGAGGAACGCAGTAATCTCTGAAGGGTCTGTTGGCGACTTCTTGAGCTGACTCTTGAACACCAACTCGCGCCCTTCCTCTGTCAGCTTCAGGTCGACCCTTTCGTTGGGCCGGAAGCGCAGCTGGTCGTGCAGCCGCCTCAAGTTGAACCGGTTCTCTGCCTTGCCCGACTCGGCGTTTACCCGCCCCAGCAAGTCGCGGATCATCGTCAGCACCTTGGGGATGTCCGTCTTGTCCGGGTTGTCGCCCTCGGTATACTTGAGCACGTTCTCCAGCAGCAGCGGGTAACGCGCCAGCCGCGTCGTCGGCTTCGTCAGGTAGCCGTTCAGCTCCAGCTTCCTCGACTCCTTGCGTCGCTCGATCTCGTCGACGAACTTGCCGAAGAAGGGGTTGATGGACCGCTCGTTCTCAAACTCGAACTTGCCCTCCAACTGCCGCGAGCCGTACGTTATGAAGGGCTCGAACTGCGGAACGTACTCTAGGAAGACGTCGCCGATGTTGTACACGATCGGCTCCTTTCCCTGCCGCGCCGTCAGCGACGAGGCGAAACGCGAGCTGACCGAGTGGATGCTCGGGTGGTCCACGATATTGCTAAAGATGTTCTTGACCGCCTTCTCCCGCCGCTGGAGCGGTATCGGGGACGCCTTGGACCGCAGCGGGTTGATCCAAAAGTCACGCAGGTACTCGAGGTCCTTGACGAAGTCGCGCTCCGTGTAGCAAATCTCCGAGATGACCTCCTGCCGCTTCTTCTCACGCTCGTCCACCGCATCCGCGATCTCCTTGGGCACCGAGTTGATCCAAAGCTTCTGCTCGTCCGTCTGGTCCGCCTCGTCGTCGTTGACGTTGGCCGAGTCCTCCTTGCGCAGGCCCGGACCCGTCTTCAGATTCAGCCTCGAGACCTGTTCCAGCCGTCGCGGACAGGCGATGGAGTAGCAGAGCTGGTCTCGCGTGCACGTCGGCGAGTAGCATTCCGATAGAAGGACAAATATGCCATTGACGAGAGACTTTTCCTCGGGCTCGTCCATCATCGTCTCCCGGAGCTGGTACATCTCCGACATGGAGTCCCGCAGCCGATGCTCGTAAGTCACATCGTGAAAGAACTTTTGCGCGTCAAGAGCGCGACCTAGGAGAAGGGCCAGATTGCGGTCCGTCGTTCGGATGATGTAGGACAAGACGTCGACCGCTTCGGAGCCGCTGAAGGCATTCTTGTATGTGAGCTCGTTCTTGGTCCGATCGCCGAGGATGATTTTGCGCCGGAAACACTCTGCCACCCGCGACAGCAGGGCCGGGTACACCAGAGGCGGCCGTATCTTGGTGGCCGTCGGGGGCCGCTCGCTTTCGATCGACTTGCTCCTAGATGGTCGCTGCGTGGGCGTGGGTGGATCCGAGTCCGAGGCAACGATCGTCGGCGCGATGCTAGACGCCATCGACATGGACCTCGAATGGTCCGTGGGCGAGCTCATGGGGGGCGCGCGCGTCTGCGTTCCGGGCGTGTTGGAGTAGGCGCCACCCTGAAGCGGATAGCCATTGGCCGAGGCGTCTGACGGGGCCCGTCTGTTGGGGATGACACGGCCGCTCATGGTTTGGTGAGCGTCTCTTTCTTGCGGATGATGGAAAGAGCTCGTCATGGACATGGTGCGGTCCTCGTGGCGTTCCGGTACGACCCGGCCCTGAGCCGTCGTCCTCGCCGAATTCTGCTGGCCGTATTGGGCGAAGCGAGAATGGCTCGCGGGCGAGTGCTGTTGATACGAGCTCGGCGGCGGATGATACATCTGCGGGCGCGGCATGGATGCCAACGACTGGGAGCGGTAGGGGTCGCTGTTGAGGGCCGGGCCGGGAGCGCCCTGATAGGATCTTTGCGGTTGATAACGCATCGCGGCCGCCTGTGGCGTGGTGCGCCTCGCCTGCTGTTGTGGAGGTTGATGCATGAACTGTGTTTGGGAGGTGGCTGTCTGGCCGCCCGAGGCTGAACGCTGGCCGGAGTAGTGACCAGCGTAGGGGCCGTTCCTGTGATTATCGTAGTAGTGTGGTTGTTGGGGGCGGCCCGGTGGTTGGCGTGGCTGGCCGGAGGTTCTGCCGGGCTCCATCATGGCGGGGTGCGAGGATGATGCTGTCATGGTCTGGGTTCGGCCCGGAGGAGGTGCGGCGCCGAAGATGTTGGAAAAGGCGGCATCGCGCTGGTTATTATTACTCGGGTTTTCGGGATAGCCACGTGGGCGCTGCGGCGCTGAACGAGGGTCATAGTAATAATCGGCCATCGTAGAAGGACACGAAGTGTGACCACAATACTAAGTGTGACCACGAAGTAACTGCGGTGATAGCGATGAAGGTAAATGATGACGAAGAAGAGAAAAGAATAAGAATAAAGAGAGGGGGGGGGGGCAAAGACTTCGTGTAGCCTCCAAGGGCCGCCAGTAGATGACAAGGCTGACGTTGCGGAGGTGTGATGGTGGATAGGGGAGGGGAAGGGGGTTTTCGATAGAGGAAGGCTGTGCTCGCGGGGAGAGAGCGAGGGCGAAGACGTCAGGCTTGCCTTTGCAACAGCAACAGCTTAGCAGCAGCAGTGCTTGGCCGTTGGAGAGGACTTGATCGGAGTCGAACGAGAGAATCGATCGCCTGTTGAGAGGGAGGGGATGCGGTTCGGATGGAGGCGGGATAATTGAGGGGAGATATGGGGGGGGGGGGGGGGGGGGGGAGGGGAGGGGAGGGGAGGAGGGTCGTTCCCCTTTGCGAGGCGAAGCGCAGAAGGCGCAGGAGGCGCAGGAGGCGTCAGCACAGCGGCATCAGGCACAGAAAAATGTGCCTGCCGGGCGACGACGAGGCGAGAGTGTAGGGAAGAAAGAAGAAGGCGCGTCCTGTAGAGAGAGATGGAGAGAGAAAGGTGTTGAGAAAGGACGAAGATGCAAACCCTGTGTGTGCAGCTGCTAGGTGGTGGTGGTGGTGGTGGCCTGCTGGGTGAAGGTGGAAGCACTACGGATAGTAGGTACTGTAGTACATACCACCACCACCACTGCTGCTGCTGCTGCGGCCGCCGGCGAACTGCTCTCGTTCCTGATACCGACATTTACCCGGCCGAGCACCACCCGACGTCTTATCTTTGATATCCCTTCGGTTATGGGAACGGCTCACCTAGGTCACGGGACCCGGTAACTTATTAAGCCTACAGGTACGTACCTAGTATAACTTTGCTCCTCTGAGGATCTCAGTGTGTGAGTGTAGCGATTTACACAGGCAAAAAGTGGCAGTACTTTTATCACGGCGGAATTTATTAAAGAGCAGGCGTATCCCTTTGCGCGCGGCGTCTTATCAGTCACTATTCCTAACCTTACCCGTGACATGTATGTAAGTAGGTGCGGCGTTACCACACCCAAAGAGATAGGGTAGGCCACTACGGCCCCGGAACTTGGGACCCCTCCTCCGGTGCCGGTTCACGGCGAGCCGGGGCCAACCGACCTCTTTCATGTGAAAATGCTCCACCATCGCTTAAATCGACAGGGGTTGGAGTTGATGTGGCTGCAGTAGTCCAAGAAGGGCAACGAATCCGAAGGCCTTGGTCTTGCCATGTACGGAATATAGGTGTTTGTTTGTGTCGATATCAAACAACACCGTCACTCCTCACTACTCAGATAACACCCGTACGCAATCCAACTAGGTATCTTTTGCTTTGCTCTTAGCAGCAGGGATTCAAGCAGCATGCATCCTAAATGGCAGCTTGACTTTAAGAAGTGCATGGAGACTCATAATGGCTGTCACACGACGCTCCGAGTGCCGCAGGAGGTGACTGGTTTTCTCCTCCAGTCCCAACACCCAGCCCATGCTGACCCTCTAATTCCCTTCCCAGATGATCAAGAAATTGGGAGAGCGAGACTTCCCTGTTGCCTCCTCCAAGTTCCTCGGTCTTCCTGTCGAAGTCATCATCATGATCCTCAAGGATCTCAACACAATCGACAAGTTGCACCTCGCTCTAAGCTGCAGGAAAATGCTGTCGTTTTGTACCATGGAGCCCATCACGATTCCCAGTGCAGAGAAGCACATCCGTCGTAGAATCGACTGCCACGCAGCGTTTGATATCATTCGTCTCATGGCACCACGACTTGGCGACAGGAAATGGGGTCACTGCCATGCCTGCCACCGCTACCGACCCAAGAAGACCGAGTACTGGCTTCATAAACAGGATGAGAGCTCGGACCCGGGTCTTGCTGCCAACTACGACCTCGTGGTCCGAGAGTGGTGCGGCAACAGATCTACCCCTATTCTCTGTCCCGAATGCTGGCTGCTCAACCAGTCGGCCATGACGTTTAGATTCCCTAGATTCCCACAAGCCGGCAAGGAAGTTTGATTCTAGGCCTTGGCTTTGGGTGAAGAACGTTATCACGTGAGTTTCCTTTGGTTCATGTATGATTTCCCGATTGTTGGTTTTGCCAGGGGGGAGTAGGGGAGGGGGGGGGGGGATATCGGAGGGAATGCAAATTGAACGAGAGCCATGTACATTATCATGATGATTATCATAGTCTTAGACTTTCCTGAGTAGCAAGACTGCTGAGAGGCGGGAGCATATCCACATATCTGTTGTCATTGAGCCAAAGCCAGCTCTTTCGTTCTTTCGTTTGCCCCCCTTCCCCCCTAATGAGACTGCCATGGTAATTTCACAGCCTCCCGTCGAGGTTCAACCAGCATTCTTTCCCATGGAAACAAACGAACCTTCATCAAAACAAGATCAGCAGTCCTGCTTCCTTTCTTCGAAGATCTCACCACCAAGGATTCCAAGATAAACACAACGACCCGTGAGTACAGCCTCTGTTGACAGAAACGCCGCGGCTAGACGCAGCTGATCGTCCACGTTTCCTACCTACAGTGAAAGCCAGACCTACAGCTCTCGTTTGTTCGACATGTGAATCTCGTCGAAACTCCTTCATGTTCACCTCCTGTTCAGCCCCTGACAGGCAACCTCCCGCATCTCGCCCAAGAGCCTGGGTTGACAATGGCTATGAATTCCACGTCTCTCCAATATTGCAAACGACGATGGTTGACAAGATCAACACCAACGCTACTCCATCGAGAAATATATAAACCCCCATGGCATCGCTCGCGAGGATGAAGAAAAAAGGACTCTTCCATCTCAGCACCTCTCTCCCAAACTATCCCGACAACAAGGCCTCACAATGACTTCCTCCTTCAAGAAATCAACTTTCCTCGAGACGACCATCTCCCTCTCGACGCTCGAGCAGAGAATCACCAGCGAGAGAGCCCGGATGAACCCCCAGCCACCAAGTCATTCGACCGAAAGGCAAAAGGCCCAGTCGCTTCGTCTCATAGAACAGATGCGCAAGATGCGAGAGAAAGAACTCGTTCAGGAACACGCGGCCACCACGCCCTCGCACCAGTTCCGAGCCCAAGTCCAGGCAGAGGCGACGATCAGGAACAACGGGGCCGCATATCCAGTTGCCTACAGGGACATTGTCTTGCCCACCAAGCCGATCCTTCGACCGGTCGTTGCAACTATCAAGCAGCGCTGGATCAACCAGGGGATCTGGAGTCCGGAGTGGAATGTCCTCGACATGCCCGGCGACCAGTGGAAGCACGAAAGCGGCATCTCCCAAGTACACCCGACGGAATCCAACGTCGGCAACACTACATACCTCCTACGCACTCTCAGGGAGCCCCGGACCAGGGGAGAGAGACGCAACAGCATCGGAATAATGCGACAGGTTCTGGAGAACCGCCAGTCGGCCGGGACGGAATCCGAAATGGTCGAAGCCGCCAACATCCTGCTCAAGATGAAGCGACGGGACGAAAGAAGCACAGCCCGAAGCATCGAAGAGCGCGAAGCTTCTCGACCCCTTTACCAGTTCGTCCATCAGCTACGCCAAGAGACCCGCCGAATCTCAGCCGTGGCCAGACCGACCGACTGCATCGACGTCATGGCCTACGACAACATCAAGAAGGCTTGGATTGAAAACGGACTCTGGGATAAGAACTGGGGCAACACTCCCGGGATGAAGTGGAAGCACGAGCAGCCGCTGAAGGACTTTCTGCTCAACGATCCGGCTTTCATGGAGGCATGCCGGCTGGTGGACTTGGGCCAGGCTGAAGCGCACAGGGCCTCGTAGGGGGGGGGGGGGAATAAGGGAACTCGAGTCACTGTATCGAAGCTTGCTAGAGCCTCTGAAGATTGTTAAGGATTGGCAAAGACAAAGTTGTATTCGGATAGTCTGGTTTTTCATAGTAGCATGCACGCTGCCCCTTTATTGATGGAAACTCTACGCCTTAGACTGCAACGGCATGGGCCACTCCCGACGGTATCATGTATAACTCGGGAGTTGAATCCCACGTCGACGATATAGAGAGTTACCGTCAAGCCCTTGACTCTCAACTCCCGTCGTATCGCTGACCCAGATACAACTCCGTACTACAACCTGACCAACTCTAAACGGCAATCCTTATGTAGACATAACATGAAAGATATGTACCAAATCACACATCTAGGCACTTTTCTCATGCGGTCGAGGGCCTTCTCTTACACGCCTACCTGAAAACCCCCAGCATCAAGTTCCACATGCGAAGCTGACCTTTTAACCTTATGATAGACGCCGTTGACGAAGTCTAGAATAGTAAACGAAAACCCACTCATAATACGGGCTTAACCGTGAGTCTTTATCCTTCGCTATTATCGTATCTCCCTGACAGTTTTTTTTTCTTACTTCCTCATATGGCTTGTATCAACTAAAGCAACTTCACATCGAGATGAGCGATTATTGAATGACCAAAATCACGCATACCTTAAACTGAAACTCCCAACTTGTCTTTCTTCCCAGCCGGCAGACAATAAATCTTAGTTTACCCGTATTCGAAAGCAGCCCTTTCTTTCACGAGAACCGGAGGCGGCCGAACTGGCTTATCTCGGCGTTGAGGATTCACAATACGAGATGCTACCTATTCCTGCAGGCGGACGGGTAAATTTCTGGTTCCAAGATGAGTTATAAAAGGTCGACTGGTCGGTCTCTTGCTTCTGTTGGTATAGTAAACACACATATTTCCATCAACCAAGAGATAAAGGATCATTGTTCACTATGCATCTGACAACAGCTATTGTTATATTTGAGCTCATCGCCATCATCGGCGCCGTCCCATCGACTTTCGTCCCCGATGTTTCCGGTCTCGGCGAATGGGTGAGTCTCCAGCTTCTCCTACCACTTCCCAAACGATCTTCCTGCTCTCCAAGGTTAACCATATCATGCCTTTGCTGTGAACTGGGCTGTAGGAGCTTTCATGTAAATGGATCTACCATCCCAAAGAAGACAGTCATCAAGACAAGTCGCCAGTAACATCCCGCATCCCTCAATCCAAAGTACAATCCTCCTCACACAACTCTCGGCGCAAAGAACAAGACACGGCAGAAGACGAAGCGCAACGTACAACCCGCAACGCCCAAAGACAACCAACACTGCAGAACAGCAAGCAACAGCCTAGAACTACGAAGAACCCAAACCCGTATGCCTTTGGTATCGGCCGTTGAAGTTTTTCTCTTTGTAAGGGGGAAGCGTGTCATCCAAGATAGGCCATGTTCATGATTTGTACCAGCATCTGGACGGAAATGTGTATATCAAATGGACTTATTCAAGTCAACTATAGCAATATAACCTCATATCTTCCCTCCATCCGTTCATGTCCAGCTCAACTCACCAGTCAAAAAGGTATCATCTCCTGAATCAACTCCTTGGGAATGCCATTAACAGCAAACCATTCCGAATCCTTCCCCACGTCCGACGAAACCCCTAGTTTTCTCCGAGCATCTTTGAGAGAGAAGAAGCTCCAAACGATCTCCTTCTGATCGGTATAGTCGAGGACCGGCATGTGAACAGTACGACGATGCTCTCCGTCGTCTATATCAATAACCGATCGCTGCGGAGACTCAATGAGAATAACCGCGATGAAAACATCGCTATGTCCTCTGTTTACAAGAGATATAGCATAATCCTGAGCATCGACTTGAAGATGAAGATTCATCGTCAATATCAAGACTGACTTCAGCCAAGACCCGGGTAAGGCGAGCTATAAGGACATGCTCACTCATATTATCGTAAACCGAAATCAACGGCGTATAGTCAAAAGACCGATCTTTCCAATCCAGGTGTCTTTCAACGATGTCAAAGTTCAGCCAGCTGCTAGTCGTGAGGTCTTGGCCGGCGCCCGGGGCTTGGAAGCCGTGGTCATCATTGTAGATGGTGAATGATTGGGTGCTCTGTGCGCGATAGAAGCGTTGAGGATTCATGAGGGATAAAGCGATACTGAGTACGATGAAGGTGGCAGCTGAAACTTGGCTAAGAAGACAGGACAAGAGCTGAAGATTCAACAACTCTGTTTCGAGACGGCCAAGTTCATGGGCTATTTACAGCTTCTCGCTATACCATCCATCGTCATCGCTTGCTGCTTGTGCCTGATTCCAAGAGTCTTGGAGTGAGGCTGTGCCTTGTCTGCGGACAACTGCAACGTCCGCGTCCTACCTATCATCTTGCTGATGTGGCGTCATAGGGCGAGAATTAAGGAGAGCGAGCCCAAGCTCCTGAGGCGGCGTTTGTTCACTGACACGGCATGTGAGACGCCGTGTGCCCTGTGCAACTGTCCGCCCTGACCTGTTCATGTGTACGAGCCATGTTGTGCTATGGGACGAGTTGTCGGTTGAACGACGTTTCGGAACTACAAGTCACCAATCCTCGTCTTCGAGCCTTGCCTGATGCCTCGCACACCAGACATCTCCCCTATGTTCACGAGCAAAGACAGCGGACAATGACAGCACAGCATACGCCGTCACGACATCTGCTCGAGTCCAGCAGCTTCCGAGTAGCACAAAACGTCAACGTCTCGGATAGCCCCTTATCAACTGCTTCCCAGTCCGACGATGGCCTCTGCTGCCACGTTACACCGCCTCACGAAAAGCTCTCACCAGCTACCTCGAGCTTGCCTACGCTCCAAATCTCCTTTTCGTCCTCCTGCTCGTCGTTGGATAAGCCCAAACCTCCTTGCCCCCCTTCGGCCTCTCTCCTTTCCCTGGCCTGAGTGCCAAGTCTGAGTGCTACCCGCTTGAAGTAGTCGCTCATACTACGCTTCGTATTCGCCGGCAGATCTGCCCCGGAGCCGGCCATAAACTTGTCGAATACTCGGCTCTCCTCATCCGCCACGCTGAACAGCTCGACGAACGCGGCCTCTGCAGCCAGCTTCACCGGAATGACCAGGTCTCTGACGCTGGCGAAGATGGGCGGAGCCAAAAGGGGTACGTGAGGTCGCACCATTTCCATGTTTGTCCTGCTGAGCGTTCGCACAATGACGAGAGCCAACCGTCGGGAATCGGCCGGATTACCGGGCTCGATGGTCTTGGCGAGGGCCTCGAACACCTTCTTCGTAGACTCGAAGCTCTTAGGCGGAGACGAGAGCAACATCTTGCCCGTCGCCAAGATGAAGTTATCGGCAATGTAGGTCTGTAAAGGAAAGCACAAAGGTCAGCAAAGCGTCGAGTACTCACTGCTTAGCTAGGAGCCTGCTCACGCTCTTGCTGGCCAAGCCCAGGCAGAGTAGGCTGGGCAGCTCATCGGCCATGGCGCTGTGGAGGAGTGTGTCCGGTGATTCCACCAGCACTGCGTTGAGGGCAACCGCCGAAGAGTTGCTGATGTGAGTAGTTAGGACCCTGTTTTTCAGCAGAGTCATGGCCGCCTCCTCGGGCACGTTCTTGATGAGGGCCCCCAAAAGCTTCGCGTTCGTAACGGTCATCTTGTCGTCACCCTCACCAGCCTCCATGTCGATCAAGGAGAGCACGGCGGACCGTGAGGTTTCACCCATGTTAGACCCTGCGCGGCTGATGAC
This sequence comes from Ophiocordyceps camponoti-saundersi (nom. inval.), assembly GCA_003339415.1. Classification (NCBI taxonomy): domain Eukaryota; kingdom Fungi; phylum Ascomycota; class Sordariomycetes; order Hypocreales; family Ophiocordycipitaceae; genus Ophiocordyceps; species Ophiocordyceps camponoti-saundersi. The sequence continues at coordinate 76,653 of PDHQ01000126.1, forward strand.
CTCGAAAAGAGCCTTGAGCATGGCGGTCTTCACCCCGCTGTCCGTCGTCTTCGACCCGGTCACCAGCTCCGAGACGAGAGGGTCGATACGCGGTGTGTACTTGATCAGGGTCCCCAAGGCCTTCGCCGCTCTCGTCCTCAGCACCTCGCTAGACGGGTCCGCCAGAGACTTGGCAAACGTCCGCTGCAGCTGCGGCAAAAAAGGCTTGAGCGCCGTGGGCATCTTATCTAGCAGGTTGCTGAGCGTGAGTAGGATGGCTGATTTGACCTCGGTAGAGCGCTCTGACACTATTCGGATCAAGGGACCTGTCATTTGCGTGACGAAGGGCTTGAGCGCAGGCTCGCTGGTCCTGTCGACAATATCCGAAATCCCCAGCGCCGCCTGTACTTTCTGCTCCGTCGTCCCGTTCATGAGGCCCTGCAGAAAGATTGGCAGTATGGCGTTGACACCCTTGGGAAGCTCAAACCCGCGAAGGTTTGCACCCGGAACGCCAACCCGCTGAAGCGCCTGTCTGGTCGACATGACAAGCGATTCCATTTCCTCCTTTCTGAGTCTCTTGGTGAACTCGCTGAGGGCTCCCCAGGCAGTCTTGACAACGTCCGGATCCCCGTCGTCGAATAAAATCAACAATGAGCGAACAATGTCTTGATTGTATCGCGAGTAGTCGACGTCGGTCGCGGAGAAGAAGTTCCCCAGATGTCGCGCCGTCGACGCCCTGCGCAGGTGGTCCTCGTGTTTCAGGAGCCCCAACAAAACGTTCATTACCGTGTTGAGGCCGTCGTATTCGTCGATAGACTGGATGACAATGTCGAAGGATGCCTCCAGTTGTTCCCGGAGATCCTCATCTTGGCATTTGATCTCGTTCTCCATCAACGAGTTGATAATATTGGGCAAACGTCTGTTCATAGCAGCGCCGGCAACCTTGGACAAGGAGGCCAAGGCCTTGGCGTTGAAGGCGGATATGGGCGGCGAGATCAGAGTAGGGATGAGGTTCGGGAGTATGATATTAGATCGTGTGCTTTCAGTGAGAAGTGTGAGCAGAGCCGAAAGAGCGTTCTCCGCCTCCTTCTCCGACTGCAGGAGATTGAGAAGGTGGGGAAGAACCTGATCGACAGGTCGCTTGCCGAGGATCTGCTGTAGCGAATCAAAAGCCTCCGCCGCCGCCTCCCTGACCTCCTCGTCCGAGTCTGTAAGCGCGGTGCGTACGACCGAGATGAGAGTCTTCTCGTGGTCCTCTAGAGCCTCTGGTGATGCCGACGAGATGAGCTCTCGGAGAGCTAGGCAGATTCCCTCCTTCGCGCTCGAGTCCGTCGACGCTTGAAGGCCTTGCTCCAAAGTTGGCAACAAGCTGGACAGGACGCCGTCGCCCGCCTTGCGGATCAGCTCTCCCAGCGCGTTACTGGCGATGACCTTGTGCTCCATATTGGAGCTGCCAAGGCGTCTGATGAGCAGCTGCGTGAGGGTCGGAACCAACTCCTTCAACGTCCTGGGGCTAGGAACTAGGACCTTCCACACCGACATGGCGGCCGAACGGACGGCTCCGGCAGTGTCGCAACGGCAGACGTAGAGAGCGGAAAGTATCTTGTTTCGCTTCTCCTCCCCGAGTACTTCCTTGAGCGAGACACCTGCCTCTCTTTCGTCTTCTTCGTCCTCCTCCTCCTCGTTCTCGGCCGTGGCCTTGACACCAGTGAGGTTGAACAGAAGATCTCCAACGAGCTCCACGGAGCTGAGCCGGATCCTGTAACTATCGTCGGCCAGACCGCGCTCCAGCTCCGGCAGCAGAAGATCGATGGCCCGCATGGCGAAATTCTTCACCAGTAGCCGGCCGGCTCGGAGGGCTGTCTCCCGGATCGATTCCACATCGTCGGCCAAGCCTGCCAATATAGGCGGCACAATGCGACCAAGGTAGCTAGAAAAGCTGTTGCCGAAACAGACAGGAAGGAATATGAAAAGCGACATGAAGCCCTCCCGGACTGCGGGCTTGGACGACTCGACGTTTTGCAGGATCGTCGGCAGCGTCTCCTCTAATCTGCTCGTTCCTAGCCCCGCCAGCACCTCACTGAGTGCCTGGGCAGAGCCAAGACGGTCGCCAGCGCCAGTATCCGACTTGAGAGTTTGCATCAAGCCGGGGATAAGATCGGGCAAGGCGTCTTCGCCGAGTTTCTCCACGAGTGATCCAAGTGCTCTGGACGCCGTAGCCCGAGTCGTCGGCACCGGGTCGACAGCGGCACCCTTCAGTCCGGCAACGAGGATGGGAAGATGTGCAACGATATCTTTCTTCTCCGTCAGATGAGCCAAGCTGCCGATGACTTGAGCGGCCTTCCGCTTGGTGCCAGAGCGACCACTCAAGCCGCGCTGCAGGATACGGGCAATTAATGCCAGCGACGGGGCGTCCAGGTAGTGTATGAACTGCACCCCGATGAGACTTTCAAGTGCCTCGTCTCCGTATCTGGTGGGGTCGCTGAGAGCTTTCAAGAGTACGTCGACAAGGCCCTTGATCTCTGGGTTGCTGATGACTTCACCGAAGCGCTTCAAACTGCGGTTGGCGGCGGCCCGGACCTCCTTGTGACTGTCGTTGAGCACGCCGCTCAGGGGAGGGATAATGTCCGGCAGGCTGTTGGCCAGCTGGTTGGGGTCGAGGTAGGCCATGGCACCGAGGAGGTCGCATGCACCTCGCTTGCTACGCCACTGCTGGTCATCAAGCCCCTCGAGTAGAGTCGGCATGATCTGCTGGACGCCGTAGGAGCTCAGCTTGCCGAAACACGCCTTGGCGGCGGCGAGACAGGCATCTCGCACGTCGCTGTTGCTGTCGCCGAAGCCGCTGAGTAGCGTAGGGACGATCTGAATCACATACGGCTCGAATAGGCGACCAAGTATCGTAGACAGCAGCTCAAACGCCAGGAGGGCGGCCTCTCGTTGATTGGCATCTTTCTTGTTATCCATGGCTCCCTTGAGCGTTGACATAATTCGGTAATCTCTGAGCGTCGAGATGCCTCTGCCGAGAATCAAACCTGCAAGGCCGTACGCGGCGCCTCTTTGAGTGGCGTATTTCTTGGAGTTGAGCAACTGATCCATAACCTGATCAAAGTACTTGGACGACTGGTCAGCACAAGCCCTAACGAGCGGCGGCAGACACTCGGCGATCGCAAACTGCACTGTTTCTGACGGAGTGCTGAGCGTTGCTAGCAGTCGTTCGATCACAATCGGTATCTTGCCATCGCCCGGTTTCAGATGTTGTGCCAGTGCTCCGTAGATGATGATGACGGCCTCGTTGACCCTGTCAGCAGCATCGCTGCCCTTGTCGGGCTGTTCCAGTATGCGCTCAAACTTCTTCATCAGCTCATCGATCATACCCTTCCCATGAACCTCGGCAGCCCGGACCGCAGCATCCAACATTTCTCGCCGAACAGCGTCGTTCTTGTCTCCTAGGGGGCCTGATTCAATAAGGAAGTCGAAAAGGTCGTCAAGCTGTCTCTTGTCCATGACGGAGACGAGCTCTTTGAAGGCCACAGCGATTCCGTGTCTGGCCTCCCAGGGATCGGACAGATCCATCTTCTTTGGCATCCCGAACTCATCAAGCTGTTGTACCTTGGGGACTGCAAGCTCGAGGTACGTGGACTTGAGGCGAGGCATGACATCTTCCAGTGACTCCTTATGCAGCGAAGCCGAACTCGCCAGAGAGCGCGCTGCTGCTCCTCGGAGCTGGAGATCCTTGCTGGTCAGGTACGGTAACATTTTGATGGGTACCGTGACATCGGTTTTGAAGCCACTCTCGTCCCAGATCTCCTTGCCGAGTTCACAGTTTTCTTCCACGGCGTCGTGACATGCCAGCCACACCTGATCGCAGTAGCGGAGCTCGCTCATGTCAATCTCGGCACTGATTGATTGCAGCACAGCTGCCCTTACAGCAGCCTGAGATACGATTGCTCCTTTTGCCAGCACCATCATTTCGCTTTCTTTCATGTTGGGCGCTATGCAGCGACAGGCGTCGGCGAAGCAGTCCTTGACGAGTTTGTAATGTTGCGCATATCTTTGCATTGCCTGGATGAGCGCTGTCAGGAGTTCTGCTCGCGGCACGACTTCATCTTCGCAAGCGTTTGTGTGAAGCGAAAGAAACTCAAAAGCAAGCACAAGTTGCGCATCTCGGTCGTCGTCTTCAAGTCCGAATCCGCCTTGATCGAGGACAGCCAGGACAAGCGGGAGGGCGTAAATCAACGACACCACGTCAAACGGCCGTTGATCTGCGGCAAATCGGATGCGATAAAGTACTCTTGTGACGAGGTCACCGAGTTGCTCGGAGACGTATTCCTCCGGTACTGACAGGCCTCGAGCTCGAAGAGTGGCCACTCCGATCGACTGTCGAACAAATCCGAGCCGCGCCGTGACCTTTGCCGAGCAGGCAATGTACGCCAACGAAGCCGCATCCCCTATAATGAGGCCGGCGCCGGCGTCCAAGATACCAAGTAGTAACGCGACGGCAGTACCAAGCCACAGCTTCGCATCTGTCGGTGGCCCAGTGGCCAAGGACTTGATGAAGCCGACGCCACGCATCAGCCTTGCTTCGGCTTTTCGGACGGAGTCCCTGATTTGTGACTCCTTTTTCAACTGAGCGTTGACCTTTTGCGTCTCTTCCGATGTGAGCTTCCTCTGTTGTCCCTTCTTCTGTTCTAACTGAACTCTGAGTTCTTCTTCCCATTTCAATATGTCATAATCTTTGTCATTTTTGTTAGGGATCTTGCCCTGCTTTTGCTTCGTGAGAACGTCGACGAAACATGTGCCCTCTGGCGTTCTGAAGATGGCTGCCTCCATGGGACCGAATCCGCGAACAAGGCTGGCATCAAGATCCTCACTGGCGAGCTTCATTAATCGCGGGATTACCAGATCGGGAGCGACAAAGGCCAGTTCGGCGGCAGCATTGTACGCAGCTTGTTTGATCACGCTCGACTAAGGATTGACACTCAGAAACCAACGGACAAGCAAGACATTGAACAAGAACATACCTGCGGCTCCAACGTCGTCGTTCGCTCGACCTCCTGTAACAGCTCATCTAGGCGGTCGTGCGCAAGTTTTCCTGGATCGATGGACATTCGAAGACACAAATCAATCCAACTGGATCGCGGTACGAGTTCGTGACGTGAGAGAACCAGTAAAGCACAAGCTTGCGACTCCAAAACTTTCCTTTCGATCTCACGTCCACGTTTCACAAGCTCGCCAGGCTCAGGACATATGGATTTGAGAACGTTGATGAGGTTTGATCGCTCCACTTTGCCATCTCCCTCTTTCACTTCAGAGCGCATCAAGTCGCTCCACAAGTACTCAGTGACGATGCGGAACACTATTGTCGGATTCTGCATGTAGAGCGTAGATAACGAAGCTACCGCCTCTTGCTGCACGCCTGGTGGGACGCTGCTGGAGGTAATCAGGTATACCATGGCATCTGACCAAGCCAGTGTGACCTCCTTGTCGGCCGATTTGTCAATTTTGAGCATGACAGAGGACAGGGCGCGATTCAGCCACTGCAACTCTTCTGCCGAGCTGATCTTGCTGTAGATCCGATGGTTCAACAGAAACGCCTGCTTCGTGACCAATGACATGGCCTGAGTAAAAATACCTGCTTTCGTCAAGGCGGTTGAGGCCGCAGAGCCAGCAAATTGTCGCTGTAAAGCTGGTGCCAAGGCCGCAATGATGTATGCACCGACGAGAATACCGCTTTGAGCAGCAGAGGCAGCGTTGGAGACGACCTCTTCGAGATTGGCAATGAACTTAGGAACTACCGCCTCCACGAACAGGGTCATGCCCGGATGGGGTTCTTTGTGTTCAAGCGATTGCAGGATGCCCCCAACTCGGAGCATCCAGAGCCGCCGCGAGGCTGCCTTTTTATCCGTGAGACACTTGCAGAGGGAATCCTGGATTTGCTTTTCTACATCTTGTCCCACCTCGAGCAGCATCGTAAGGGAACGTGCCAGGGCGGCGGCCTCGGCTGCCAGAGCTGCTTCGTTGCCCTCCTTGGATGCCACCATGATGAGCGTGGAGGAAGCGCTGCGTGCCCCTTTCTCTGAAAAAGGAGTTGCCTGCAGCATCTCTGCATGAAGAACCCTCTGTTCAGGAGAAGCGAGCTTTCCGGAAGCAAGAGGATTGGCGATCTCGCCAATAAGAGAGTCCATAACTTGCAGATCAGAGCAGTGTGCCGCTATGGCTCGGTAGACCTCGATGACACCCTTACGAACAGAAGGGTTGCTGGATTTGACGGCATTCAGGAGGGGCTTCAGAAGTTTGCCGCTTAAAGTGGCGGATAGGTCCATGGCGTCGGGAAGTGATGTCACGAGGGGTTTGAGAACGCCTCCAAGGATGACTTCAGGCGCGCGGAGCAAAGCCTTCTCGATGGCCGGAATTAGGTGTCCGTTAACCTCTTCCAGGGTAATGAAATGGCTGAAAAAGTCGTCCAGCCCAGATGCAATGTGCTCAGGCAGCGGAGTTCGAGAGTTGACAATTTCTCGGATGTAAAACTCGATGTACTCTGACTTTTTCTCTTCTAGAAGCGGCTTCAGCGCCTCCTGGCGAGCACAAACCCCGGCGATGACACCCAGAATAGGGGCATTTTTCGCCATAGGATGGTTACCCTTGGCCGTGAGTGCCGATACAGCCATGTGCAAGTTCTCTGTCCGCAACTGGGAATGCGCAAGAAGTTTGCGAAATCCTCTTCTAGATACGACCATGGCAGATCGGACGAGGCCGCCCCTGGCGTCTGGCTGCAGACATTTGTCCATGGCTTCGACATCGGCCGAGAGCACAAGGCTACTGATCGACTGCCAGCGAGAAGATCCGGCGAGTTGCTGCATGAAGATACTGCACCATTCTACCAAAGCAAATGCACTCGACACAGCTATGCCTGGCTTCTGGCTCTCCTCGCGTAAGGTGCCAGCCAAAGTCGAGAGCGTGTCAACGTTCGCACCGGCGTTGATCGCCGAAGCAAGGCATTTCTGCACAGCTATGCGAGATTCTCGATCGTGGTATAGGGCATGCGTGCCGAAGAGGAGGTATAAGAGGACGAGGAGGGTCGACTGGTCCGGCGCTGGGAGCACCTTGTTAGCGCTTTGTCAGATGCGAACTTGAGCCAGATTATTGCTACATCTTTCGCTTATCAGATCTTCGATTTGCCGCAGCTGAGCGATGCGATCGGCTATCGAGGAAGAGGCCAGCGCATTTTGTATAGCCAGCACGTCGAGGCTGACGCCAGCCATAGCTTCAGACATTGTGGGTGACTGACGAGGGCATCGAGAGCTCAGTAAGGCTCTTTCGGGGGGCGGGTATCGCAGACGAGGATATTTACAGAGAATACAAGGGAGGCGGACTGAACGGGCGCCTCCCTCGGCCGGCAAATAAAGAGTGTTGAAGATTCGATAACCAGCTACCTAGTTGTCTCCAGCGCCGAAAATAACCCGTCAATGAGGTTGCTCACCGCCCGGCAAGTCGGGACCGGAAGACTATATATCCGATCGCTTTCCATCTCTATCCGTACGGCCAATTGGTGCGGATAGTCTTGGGAACATCACCATGCTGATCGTCATGTTGAATGCCGATAACGAGAGACTCATGCCACGAACAAGTCCAAATACACAGCACTTCTATCACTTGGCCCAGCTTCAGGCGCCCACATATCGATAAGACAGGAAGCGAGAGTATTTGCTCCGAAGTTACAGCAGCTGATGCCTTTGTTGAGGGGGGCAAAGCTGATGCTGTTCTGTGCCGTGCCGTTAATAAATGTGTGGACACTTTGAGTGGGCAGGCCAGCGGGCAACGCCCTATTAGCACAACCGTCTTTGACCAACCTCAACGGTCCACTCCTAGTCCTGCAACTGTGCGTTCTGTGGACCGGACATTCGCGCAGCTCGGGCCCAACAGCTGCTACTCACGTGACGCGCTTGGGCCGGACGGACGAACTGCCAGTCAACGCGTCTGTTCGCTGGTATCTGCGACGACGGCAATCGGATCGTGTTTTCACGGCTTCCTTCATCAACTGAATTCCTTCTTCCTTATCCTTGCCGGGTAGCTCGACGATACGAAGGGGCAGCCTTGCCTGTTCCTACTTTCCTGCCTCGCTGCATATCTAGCTCCCACCTAGCTTTACTTGGAAACGACGCCACCATGGCCGGCACGAAGAAGAAGAAGAAGCCCGCCGCTAACCCGGCTCGAGGCTTCGCGACGACTTCAATAGCTTCTAAACCCCGACCCGAGACGGACACAAAGTCTCCGTCAGCCAAAGACGTCGATGTGTCCAAGGCCAAACAAGAAGCGGCCAACGGCGCCCCAACATCTGCCACGACTCAGCAGCAGAAGCCATCCGAAGCTCCGTTGAGCGCCGAAGATTTCGAAAGGCAGCTAGAGGAGTCGGAGCTGCAGCTCCTGGTCGAGAAGCATGCCCCACGCGCCAAGCGGGATGCGCAACGTCAACGCTCTCGCCTGGAAACGGATCGCCGCCTGCTACGTGGTCAGGCCGACACCGTCAACATACCCAAGTGGCTACCTCAGGACCTTTTTGATCATGTTCTCGACCTCATAGAGGCTGAGACTCGCTTCTCTGCCTCGAGCATTTCGTCCGAGAATGCAGGGAGCGGCAAGATGCCGCCTGAGGAAGACATGATCTTTCGTCTGTGGACCCTGCGTCAGACACTCGATTCTGTCGGCTTTCCAGAGCCTCGGATCGAGGCTGTGCTGCTGCATATAATCGACATTGCTCCCCATGTGTCCGCCGCCACCAAAGACTCCATTTGGGGATTGGACGAGGCCTTGGAGTGGATGGCTCGCCAGTGTAGCCCTGACGAGCTTCCCTCGTATGAGACAAAGAGCAAGCCGGTCGCTAAAGGTACTTATTTCACCCTCAGGCGCTCTCGCGTGTTCTAACCCACTCCCCCTAAGATGCCATCGCCGACACTCCTCTTGTGCAAATTAGCCGCGCTAGAGACAAAGACGTCCAGAAAAAGGCCAACGGGAATGGGCGTTCTGGGAAGAAGCCACCGAAAAAAGTTGTGGTGACTTATGACGATGACATAGATCCCGAAGATCTGGTTCCTGAATATGTTGCCACCATGTCTCAGCTTATGCTGCTTAGCCGCAGTCAGGTTCCAATTAAGACGGGACAGCATCAAGATCAAGCCGACGATGACGAAAGACTGGGGATGGAAATACTGGAGGCCAAATTGCGCAAGATCGAAAGCGACATCCTTTTCGACAAGCACGTAGCTGACCAGCTTTGGAAGGCGGAGAAGGCAGTTCTCGAGAAGCGATCTGCTGCCACAAGGCGAAACCACCAAAATTCGACCCGTGAGGAGACCAAGAAGTCTCCTCCGGCTGCTGAAATCAAGTCTTCGGACGATGATGACGTTGTTGCCGAGGCCGAGCGTGTGGCCGCCGAGATCTTGGCAGATGATGCAGAGGACAGCTTTGATGGCGTTGTCGGTCTGTTCGAGTCTCTTCCTCAAAACGAGGTGGACGCACAAACTGGCAAGACACAGACAGTGGTGAAATCATCTGGCGGCACGAGAGTCGAGATACGAGACTTTGGGGATTGGTCTGGCATTCAACCCCGGAGAATTCTCGAAGAAGCCTGTCGATCGAAGTAAGCCGTTCCAATGCCTGCCGATACCGGTACTTAACTTACACGAGCGCAGAGATGTGTCCGTCAAGATCCACTACCAAATTGTTTCAGAGACGTCGTGGGCAAGTCGTCACTCGATCGATATTGAGTGGACAAAGCCGCAGGAACCGCCTCTAGATTCACCCGTGTCCGACGTTGAGATATCTGCGGATCAGAATCGATTTACCTTGACGATGCTCAGTGTGGCCACTCCAGATGCCAAGCAGTCCGAGGCGTATGTTGCTACGGCGGCCCTTTTCCATGTCTTCAGCAGCAACTCGAGAGAGGAAAAGGTGGCACTTCGACTTCCCCCGGTGTGGCGAGACTTGTGGAACGAAATGAATGACGCCAAAAGAGACCGACTAGCTGCAAAAGACCGCGTCGCAGTCAAAGCTCTGCGGTCGTTGGTCAGGCAGCGCCATGATCAGGAGCTCGAAGACGGTGTCATTCTGCAGGGTGCTTTTCGCGGCCGAGTTACGCCCAAGGGAGGCCAGGACTCGACCGAAAATGGGCACGATCGAAAGAAGCATGCACTTGCCGGTGTTGAAGAATTCAAGAAGATCTGGGCTGATAAGTCGGGAGCACCCAAGTTTCAGGCCATGCTCGTAAGTATCTACAGTTTGTCATGATTCGATTCAACACGATAAGCTGACTGGTCCTGCAGGCATCGAGAAAGCAGCTGCCCATGTGGCAGTTCAGGCCTCAAGTCCTTGATGCCGTAGACAAGAACCAGGTGGTCATCATATGTGGTGAAACCGGCTGGTAGGTTAAGATCAACCGAAGAAGCGTGCGAGATGCTGATGTACCGCAGCGGTAAGAGCACTCAAGTGCCATCGTTCCTGTTGGAGCATGAGCTCAGCCAAGGGAAGTCGTGCAAGATTTATTGCACGGAACCTCGGCGAATCTCAGCCATATCGCTGGCCAAACGGGTCAGCGAGGAGTTGGGAGAGAACAAGGGGGATTTGGGCACCAGTCGCTCTCTTGTCGGCTACTCGATCAGGCTCGAGGCAAACACAACCCGCGAGACTCGCCTCGTGTATGCCACAACGGGTATCGTCATGCGGATGCTGGAGGGCTCAAACGACCTCCGCGAGGTGACGCATCTAGTGCTCGACGAGGTGCACGAGCGAACCATCGACAGCGACTTTCTGCTCATCGTGCTCAAGCGGCTCTTGACGCAGCGTAAAGACTTGAAGGTGGTGCTCATGTCGGCGACCGTCGACGCCGAGCACTTCTCGAGCTATCTCGGCGGAGCGCCGATCCTCAAAGTGCCAGGCCGGACGTTTCCCGTGGACGTCCGCTACCTTGAGGACGCCATCGAGATGACCGGCTACAGCCCCAGCGGCCCGCCGAGCGACAAGATGATTGACCTTGACGATGACGCCCTGGAGGACGAGACCAAAGGCCCCAAGAGCGACCTATCGCAGAGCCTCTCGGCGTATTCGACCAAGACTCGCGCCACGCTGTCTCAGTTGGACGAGTATCACATTGAGTTTGATCTCATAGTCCAATTGCTGTCGCATATTGCGACGAACGAGTCTCTCCGTGACTACAGCAAGGCGGTCTTGGTATTCCTGCCCGGAATAGCAGACATCCGGACCCTCAACGACATGCTCCTCGGCGATCCGCGTTTTGCGAGGGACTGGCTGATTTACCCCCTACACTCGACCATCGCTACGGAAGACCAGGAATCGGCCTTTGTCGTGCCTCCGCCGGGGATGCGAAAAATCGTGCTCGCCACCAACATTGCCGAGACGGGCATCACGATTCCCGACGTGACTTGCGTCATCGACACGGGCAAGCACCGAGAGATGCGCTTTGACGAGCGGCGGCAGCTCTCGAGGCTCATCGACACCTTCATCTCTCGAGCCAACGCAAAGCAGAGACGTGGACGTGCCGGACGTGTACAAAACGGTCTATGCTTCCACATGTTCACCAAGTACCGGCACGACAGCCTCATGGCAGACCAGCAGACGCCCGAGATGCTCCGTCTGTCGCTGCAAGATCTTGCCATCCGCGTCAAGATTTGCAAGATGGGCGGCATCGAGGAGACGCTGGCCGGCGCGCTGGATCCGCCTCTGGCAAAGAATATCCGTCGCGCCATCGATGCCCTCGTCGACGTTCGCGCCCTAACGCCTGGCGAGGAGCTCACGCCGCTCGGCCGTCAGTTGGCCAGGCTGCCGCTCGACGTCTTCCTGGGTAAGCTGATCCTGCTAGGCACCGTCTTCAAGTGCCTGGACATGGCCATTACCGTGGCCGCCATCCTCTCGTCCAAGAGTCCCTTCTCGGCACCTTTCGGGCAGCGGGCGCAGGCCGACAAGGCGAGAATGGCCTTTCGCCGCGCCGACTCGGACCTGTTGACGGTATACAACGCCTACGTCGCCTGGAAGCGGGTGTGTCGCTCCAACAGCGGCATGGGCAAGGAGTTTCAATTCTGCCGCAAGAACTTTCTCAGCCAGCAGACGCTCGCCAACATTGAAGATCTCAAGGGCCAGCTGCTCGTCTCCCTCGCCGACTCCGGCTTTCTGTCTCTGACGGAGGAGGAGCGCCGCGCTCTCAGGGGCTCGAGGTTCGCCTCGGGCGCCCGCGGACGCAGGGAGCAGGCCTTTGTCGAGGTCCCGCAGCGCGTCGACGTCAACAGCGACAACGACGTGGCGGCCGCCTCGGTCATCGCCTCGAGCTTCTACCCGAAGCTGCTGGTCAGGGATACGCCCGGAACCAAGGGACTGCGCAACGTAGGCAACAATCAGTCCATCAGCCTGCACCCGTCGTCGGTGAACCGCGGCCATCTCGACATCAAGTGGCTCTCGTACTACCACATCATGCAATCTAAGTCGTGCGTCCACTCTCTTTTTGCCCCTTGGAATCTTGTGCTTCTTCTTGCTCACCCACCAGCTTATAGCGTCTACCACGCGCACGAGACCACGGCCGTCGAGCCATTCGCCATTGCTCTACTCTGTGGCGACGTGCGCTGCGACGTGAGTTTGCCACCCCCTTTTTGTTCTGTCCTTTCTTCATTTCTTTATATCTCTCTCTCTTCCCCCCCAAACTTCTTCACGCCCCATCTCTAAACCGCAGCTCCCAGATGTTCTCAGGCGTGATGGTCCTAGACGGCAACCGCGCCCGCTTCGCCCTCCCGGACTGGAAGACGATGCTGGTGGTCAAGACCCTCCGAACGCGACTCCGCGAGATGCTCGTCCGCTCCTTCAGACAGCCAGGCAAGCTCATCACAGCCCAGCATCAGAAATGGTTCGACGTATGGCAGCGCCTGTTCTCGCTTCAGGATCAGCTGCTTCAGCACGCTCAGGAGAAGTCTTCGTCGTCGGCTCCCCCCTCCGTCGTCGTGGGAAAGGCTTAGGTTGCCCGTCCGCGCGGAGGTGGCGCTCACCTGCTGGCTTTTTAAGTGGTTTTCAATCAACTTCTTCTTCTTTTCTTGTCTGTTGATGTTTTGTTGGCCTCTCTGGGTCGCCTCTTTGCCCTCCCTACCGATGAATTCTCTCAAGGGGGTTGAAGAGCTTGTAAATTACATAGGTAGGCTGAAACTGGTCGGATGGGCTCATAGATACGTCATCTCGGCACGAGAGGAAAAACACATCGAGCATATAGACGCAATAGATGCCAAGTCTAGATGAACGGCGCAGCTGGCATTCAACCCCGTATACATACAGGATTCTATTAGCCATCTCAAGCTCTCGGAAGCCGGTGATCATGTATGTACAGTCTACCCGAGCTCCCATCCAGCAAAGACAACGAGACGACGAGGGCAGGGTACCCGAGACAGACAAGGCCATGGGAGCCACGGTAAGACATCTAGCCCTGTATGTACAGAGTCGATAGAGTATCGATCAAGCGTCACCCTCGCCCCGGACCGCGCCATCCTTTTTAACTTCAGCGCCGAGAAACATGGCCTTAAAGTCGGCATTTGTCTTGGGCGCCGGCTTTCCCCCCTCTATCTCTGCCGGCTTCGCGTCGCGTACAACTCGGGACGGGAATCCGATGCCGCGTTTCGGGCCACCGGCGCGACGGACCGACGCAGGGGGTGGCATGAGGCGGGGCTTGTCGTTGCTGTTGCTGTTGCTGCTGCCGCCGGCGCCGCCGTAGACGATGCGATCATCGGTTCGGTCGGCCTTTGCGCGACGGAGATCGTCGACGGAGCCAGTCCTCAGCTTGTTGCCGTCGAAATCAAAACCGTCAAGCTGGAGGGCCGCCTTGCCAGCCGTGGCCGCGTCGGCGAACTCGATCTTGGCGCCGCCGTGACCGGGCTGGAGTACGAGCTGAACGATTGCGCCGAAGGGTTCGACGAGGGCCCGGATGCGCGCATCGTTGACGGTATCGGGGAGCCCCATTAAAGCCACCGTCCGGGTCGCGATGTCTGCCGCCGACGGACCAGCCTTGTCGGCCTCGGCGTTGCTGACGGGCTTCGACGACGGTGAGGCGGCGGACTCCCCGGCCGTCGTCGTCTTGGCAGCGTGCTTCACCTTGGACTCCTTGGAGACCTCGACCCGGAGGATCTGGTTGCGCAGCTTCGTGTTGTTCATCTCCTCGGCCGCCTTCTCGGCCTCCTCCTTGGTCTCCATAGCCACAAAGGCGAAGCCACGGTTCTTGCCAGCTATGTTGAGCGGCAAGGTGACCCTGCTCACGTTCCCCAGCCTGGAGAAGATCTGCCGTACCTCGTCCTCGGTGGCGGCCTTGTCCAGACCGTTGACAACGACCTCTCGCCCTTCCGCAACAGCGCCCTCGCGGTTTTTCTTGCGCGACGGATCCGAATACTTGGCCAGGAGGCTGAACTTGCCGTTGAGAAGTGTGCCCTCCTTGGTCACAGCCTTCGCCGACGCCGCGCGGTCGCGGAACGAGACATAGCAGAAGCGTCGGTGGGTGTTGACAGTTAGGCTCGGCCATCGGATGCTTAGAATCTCGCCGCAGTCCTTGAACAGATCTCGTATGTACTTGTCGTCAGCCACAGGCGGAAAGTTGGTTACGTAGACCGTCAGATCGTATCCCGACTGAACGCTCAGCTGCGACTGGCCAAAGTATTTGCCGTCCCTGAGCAGCGCAGACTGAGCCTCGTCGGGGCTGGCGAACTCAATCAAGGCTGTCGACGAATGGCCGTCCTCTTCCCGTATGAGGGCCGTGACGCTGTTGATATGGCCGTACTCTTTGAAATACTGGCGGACTTTGGTTTTAGTGACCTCGGCCGGTAGGCCTGTTACGATGATGGTGGCGTTCTCTCGATCTCTCTTGGCGTTGGGCTCGGCCGAAGTCGACGGGGCCGTCTCCTCGGGACCGGTCCTCTGACGCTTACTATCCTTGACACCGTCATCTTCCTTGTGTTCCGGCCGCTTGCGCTTTGATCCGTTGACCGCGGCAGATTCGGTTTCGCCATAGTAAGCGGCAAAGGCAGCAGCCTTGGCCTCTTCCTCGCGTTGTCGCCGTCGCCGGACTGCCTTGCCAACCCTATGCACCATGTCCGTAGCGCGCCGCACCGACGTCGGGTGCTCATAGTCGTTGCAATGCTGCATGTACACCTCGAGAACCCTCTCGGGCCAGTCGATGGTTTTTCGGTTGGCAGCAGCATGGAGGACAGCGGTACCGAGCTTGGGAACCCGCAAGCAAGAGCTAACGCTGGACGAGGGCGTAGGGCTTCTGACAGGCTGAGAGTTGGACGAGAAAACGAACATTTCCCACATGTAGTAGCGGATCCAGAAGTCGTAACTGTCGGCGTGGATCTGGACGTCAGACAGCTTGCTCCAAACAGCCCTAGCCTCGTCGATGGCCCCCTTCTTCTCTGTGAGGTACTGAATGTAAATTCTTTCCAGCCGAAACTTTGGGTCGCCTTGAAACTCTTTGCCGTAGAGCCTCTTGCCAACGACGGCGACGTCCTCGAGAGCGGCTCTGAGGCCAACATCGGCCAGGTCGACGGCCTCGTCGGTAGCGGTGGCTTCCATGGCGGTGCGCTTCAAGAAGCCACACCAGGCAACGTACATTTCGATCATACTCTCCATGCCGTTCTTGTATAGTTGATTTTCGCTCGTGGCCGAGTGCTTGATGGATTCGATGTCTGGAAAGGGCAGTTTGGCCTCTTCGGCGCACAGAATATAACGATTCCAGAGCTGGCCAGACCAGGGGCAATGCTGCACGGCGCGGCGGAGCATGTCGAGAAGCCTCTCAGAGGCTTGAAGTTCAGTCTGCGTGGAGGAGACGAAGACGATATACTCTTGCCAGACGCCGTCGTCCAAGGCGAAGAGGCTGCTGAGAGCCCTTTCGAAAAGGCCGCAACACAGATCCGAGGCTTTACCCTGACTCTGGCGAATTTCCCACTCCAGGTAGTCTCTCATAACGGACTTGAGCGCATCGTCAGTGGAAGCCTCCTTGAGCTTGAGCTCGAAAGCATCACGAGCGGCAAGGGCCTTTTTGGCTGCCTGGGAAAGAGCCGTGACTTCCTTCATCGTCTCCTCCCATGCTGCCGTGTTATACTCGGACAGGAAGGTGGAAAAGGCCTGAGAAGTATCGTCCCAGGAGAGATGGGGGGTGGCGAGACGATCGCGGTAAAGATGGGTCACGCGACGAATACCCTCGGGTGTCTTGGTCTTGGCAAGCTGCTCCAGCTCGAGAGACAGCCAGCGGTCCCAGAGCAGGTGGCTGTCGTCGATGCGGTATTTGATGGCCTCGTAGCCCTGCTGCCACAGGTCGAGGGCGGCGCCGAAGGTGAAGAGCTCGCGGGCCATCATGGTCTGCTCGTGGTCGGGCCATGAGCCATCGTTTGCCTGGCTGCGAACCCAGAGGCTCCAGAAGTATTGGCAGTAAGCCAGCCAAAGACGAATGCTGGCGGGCTCGGCGCCGATGGCACGTTTGTAGAGCTCGACCACATGGACACACTGCTCGATGTCGGAGGCGTTGCGGCCCGCCTCTTCGAGATAGGCGATCCAGCTGTCCTCACCTACAGGGTTGACCATTGTCTCGTCGCTCCGCCTCGCGACGCGACAGCGGTCATCACAGGTTGTCGAGGAGGCGGACGGTGACGAGGAGGGTGGCACCGAGACGCGGTAGCCGAGAGGAGAGGGAGAGGGGGAGAGGGGGGGGGGGGGGGGGGGGGGGGGGGGGGGGGGGGGGGGGGGGGGGGGGAAGGGGGGAGGGGGGGGGGGAGGGGGGGGGGGGGGGGGGGGGGGGAGA
>PDHQ01000127.1:0-21328 GCA_003339415.1 Ophiocordyceps camponoti-saundersi (nom. inval.)
GGGATAAGAAGAGCAGTTAATAAGTTTATCCCCTAGGGGATAAGAAGAGCAGTTAATAAGTTTATCCCCTAGGGGATAAGAAGAGCAGTTAATAAGTTTATCCCTTAGGGGATAAGAAGAGCAGTTAATAAGTTTATCCTTTAGGGGATAAGAAGAGCAGTTAACGGGTTTATCCCCTAAGGGATAAGAAGAGTAGTTAACGGGTTTATCCCTTAGGGGATAAGAAGAGCAGTTAACGGGTTTATCCCTTAGGGGATAAGAAGAGTAGTTAACGGGTTTATCCCTTAGGGGATAAGAAGAGCAGTTAACGGGTTTATCCCTTAGGGGATAAGAAGAGTAGTTAACGGGTTTATCCCCTAGGGGATAAGAAGAGTAGTTAATAGGTTTATCCCCTAGGGGATAAGAAGAGCAGTTAACGGGTTTATCTCTTAGGGGATAAGAAGAGTAGTTAATAAGTTTATCCCCTAGGGGATAAGAAGAGTAGTTAATAAGTTTATCCCTTAAAGGATAAGAAGAGCAGTTAATAAGTTTATCCCTTAGGGGATAAGAAAAGTAGTTAATAAGTTTATCCCCTAAGGGATAAGAAAAGTAATTAATAAGTTTATCCCTTAGGGGATAAGAAGAGTAGTTAACGGGTTAGTCCCGTAGAAGATAATTAGAGAGAAGTAAGCTAACTATCGCGTGTAGCGCTTCGGGCAGACTAAAGAGACGCGTCTCGTCCGTATCTTAGTCCGAGGAGCGGGAGTCGAGTCTTATATTTCGTCGACGTAGGTGCGAAAGGATAAGGAGATTAACTATGCCGTGCAGGACGATAACGATATACCTAAGACGATAAGTATTTATCCCCTAAGGGATAAGGAGAGTAGTTAATAGGTTTATCCCTTAGGGGATAAGAAGAGTAATTAATAAGTTTATCCCCTAAGGGATAAGAAGAGCAGTTAATAAGTTTATCCCCTAGGGGATAAGAAGAGTAGTTAATAGGTTTATCCCTTAGGGGATAAGAAGAATAGTTAACGGGTTTATCCCTTAGGGGATAAGAAGAGTAGTTAACGGGTTTATCCCCTAGGGGATAAGAAGAGCAGTTAATAAGTTTGTCCCTTAGGGGACAAGAAGAGCAGTTAATAAGTTTATCCTTTAGGGGATAAGAAAAGCAGTTAACGGGTTTGTCCCCTAGGGGATAAGAAGAGCAGTTAATAGGTTTATCCCCTAGGGGATAAGAAGAGCAGTTAATAGGTTTATCCCTTAGGGGATAAGAAGAGCAGTTAACAGGTTTATCCCTTAGGGGATAAGAAGAGCAGTTAATAGGTTTATCCCCTAGAGGATAAGAAGAGCAGTTAACGGGTTTATCCCCTAGGGGATAAGAAGAGCAGTTAATAAGTTTGTCCCTTAGGGGATAAGAAGAGCAGTTAACAGGTTTATCCCTTAGGGGATAAGAAGAGCAGTTAATAAGTTTATCCCCTAGGGGATAAGAAGAGCAGTTAATAAGTTTATCCCTTAGGGGATAAGAAGAGCAGTTAATAAGTTTATCCCTTAGGGGACAAGAAGAGCAGTTAACGGGTTTATCCCCTAGGGGATAAGAAGAGCAGTTAACAGGTTTATCCCCTAGGGGATAAGAAGAGCAGTTAATAGGTTTGTCCCTTAGGGGATAAGAAGAGCAGTTAACGGGTTTATCCCTTAGGGGATAAGGAGGGCAGTCACGTAGGTTATTATATATAATATAGGAGATAAGAAGAGGTAACAAAATATACTTAGTCGATAAGATAATTTATATATTGTGTTATAAAAACTGATTTTCTAGTCCTAGACCTATAGTCTAGACGTAAATCTGCCCCTATTATATACTTAAATAAAAGTATAATAACTTTTTTTTATTTTAACTTTTTTACTAAACCCTTATACCGATAATAAATTACTTTACTCTAATTCTAAAACCTTTTAAGCCCGCTCCTTAATATTAAGCTACTTATTACCCTCTCTAAGCTTTAAACTATTATTTAGAAATAAATTTAGTATATCCTTAATTAAGCGAGGCGTAACTTAAGGATTTAGATAGTCCTCGTATATAATAAAGTTAGTAAAAATATCCTAGCTACTAATAAAGTAACTTACTATTTATAAAGCCTTACTAATCTTTACCTTATAAGCGTACTTAGAATACTAACGCTAATTATAGGTAGCTACCTTAGTCTTATTTTAAATATAATTAAAATAATTATAATCCCCTTAGCTATATATCGAAACGTACTTATAAAATAGCGTTAATATATATTCCTTATAATAAGTAATAATTATCGTTTATAATTATAGATAATAGGTATATAACCTTAAGTTATATTAACTAAAAATCGAGATAAAAAAAGCTTTATAATATTTAGGGCGTTTTCCTTAAATTAAATAGTTAAAGAAAGAGCCCTTTAAGTACGCGATCTTAGTCGGGATATAAGTAACTCGGGGTTCCCTTAGCGTCTTCTCTTAATACTCTCTCTCTCTAGCTTTAATAAAGTAATAAAGAAAAAACTTAAGAGGAGATATAATACCTATTTTTATCTTAATAAAAGCCGGGGCTTCTTAAAGAACTTTCTTACGGAAAGCTATCTTAATAAATATAGGAACGCTAAAATACCCGATATTAACGCCTCCTTTATACTAAATCTTAAGGTAAGCGTAAATCTAGGTAAAGAAAATTAGTTTTAATATCTAAAACTATTTAATTAAAATACTTACGCGTATATATTTAAGGTAAGGAGGAGTTTTTAGCGCTATATAGCCTTATTAGCTTAGGCTTAATAAGACGCTTATATTTTCGGTATCTAATTTACGTAAGATAAGGTTATAAATATTAGGAAGATATTTCTTTTTCTCTTCGATTATCTCCTTTTCCGTTAACTTAGGCGCTATTACGATTAAAGATTCTTATTACTATTAACGCGTCTAAGTTAAGTAAGTAAAGAAAGAAAAAAAAGAGAGGGAGAGGATAAGGGCGATATAAATAGCAAGCTAATAACTATTTATTCCTAATTAGGAAGGAGCCCTCCCCGCTTTTCCCTTTATAATATTATAATACTAACTAAAGTATAAAGTAATAAGCTTAAAAACTAAGGTAGCGAATAATAATAAAATAAAGCGACGCGTTTTTCCTCTTTTCTTACGCGCACCCTCTTTTTCCTTTAAACTAATTATTTATTTAATAAGTAAGCTATACTTAGCGCACTATTATTATAATTAAAATATATTATAAATTTAGTAAACTTAGATTATAAGCTTAGTAAGGAAGTAAACTTTAAACTAAAAGGGCTATTTTTTAGTAAATAAAATAATAAGTTTACTATTACGGCGATACTTTATAGTAGAGTAATAATAGGGCTTATATCGCCTAATCTCCCTTTCTTAGCGGTAACTCTTAAGCTTACGCGAACCCTTAAGTATAAATAGCCCCCTTAGTTTATAAGATAAATAGTTTAGCTAAAAAAACGCGTTAAGCTTTTTATAGATATAATTAAATACTTATATATATTTTAAGCTAGTAAGGAGATTATTAATATTATCTTATTTAATAATATCTAAAACTAAAATAGCTATATAGATAATATAGGGCGTTTTATTTTTAAAGTATAAAGATAATTATAAATAATTAGCTTTAAGCTAGGAGCTATAATAAAAATCTTAAATAAGGGAATTTAGGATAAAGTGCACCTATTTACGATTTTTATAGTAATTATAATACCTATTACCGCAAATAAGACTACTAATATACTATTTAAGAAGAAACTTTATTATATTATACCTAAGTTTAACTTAAGGTAGGAAGTAAATAGTTACCCTTTTTTAAGTAGTATAGTTAATTTTAAAGCGGATAAGACTAATATTAGGTATTATTAGGGCAGCTTTTTTTAAGATTAATAAGCTTAAGTATTTTATTTTTTTAACTTAATAAAGCTAGGGCGAGTACTTTAATTAAAAAAGGTAATAGCTATATAAAAAGATATCTTAAGCGAGTTTTAGGGGGATTACCCCTTTAATTTTATTATTATTCCTAAGATATAATAGAAAAAAGAGTATAAATATAAATACCTAGCCCTTTTTATATTATAATACTAAGCTTATAGCTTTATTAGTTTTAAACTTAATATATATATTAATAGCTTATTAAATAAGCGAGGATTAAGCGTTAAATAGTTTAGAAAAGATCTTAAGACCCCCTTAGATTCCTATATTCTCTTATAAGATTAGGCTATATAAACTAAGGATAGCGATAGTAATAATTATAACGAATTAATCGCTCGGATAACTAGTAACTTATATATTATTAAGGCGAATAAACTAAGTATCTAAAAGTTAGAATAGTTTAACTTTTTAGGAAATAGTTATAGATTTAAACTAAAAAACTAGGAGGGCGGCGAAAATCTCTTAATAAAGCTAAAAGTAAGCTTAATAACGCTTAGGGGCCTATACCCCGAGGCTACTATCCCCTATTACCGGATCCTTAAAAGATATTAAACTATTATACTTAAAATTTTTACTAATAACTTTATAATAAAGAACTATATTATAATATTATACTTAAGCGCTACTAAAGTTAGAAAATAGCCTTAGGGAGATCGGGAAGAATTATAAGAGATTAATATTAATAACTTTAATAGGGGCGAAGGGGCTAGGGATAATAAGGCTTTAGATAAGGAAGAGGTTAAGGAGGAAAATAATAAGGACTTTCCCGAGGATAAGATTATAAAAGGCCCGACTAATAATTAAATAGTTCCGATATCTAGCCTTTTATTTTTTTTTAAATTTAAAAACCCCCCGACTTTAAAAGAACTTAAACGAGAGATAAGCGCTATAAAGAATATAAGGAAGGAAGATAAGGTAACTAAGGCGCCTAATAACGCTATAACTAGAAAGGAAATAACTAAGATAAAGAAAATAATCCCTTAGGAATTAATAAGTATATTATAGCTTAAGAAACTTATTATAGGGAAGAAAATACCTATAAGATTAAACTTAGCCTTAATATAGCTAGCTTTCTCTCTAAGGCGCAGCGTAAGGATAAAGAAGTTAATAAAGCGTAATTATTTAATTAAGAACCTTATATTATAGAAGACGGCCCCTAAAAGAAAAGGGGAGGAAAAAAATATAAGAATACTAAAATTAATACGCTTTACTTATTTTACCTTAGGTAAGAACTTTATAATCTAGCCTAGCGAAAAACTTATAGCTATAAGTATAAGCTAAAAACTAATTAACTTAAACTTACTTAGCTTTAAAGTTAGAGGGGTTAAGCGTTATAAGAATTATATAATTTAAACTAAGAGTTACGGACTTATATAATAAGGAAGGTATATTATACTTAATATAGCTAAATTTATTATAATATATACTAAACGCGCACTTATTAAAAACTAGCTTTAAAAACCGAAGATAATTTTAATAATCCCGAAAACTAGTTCTTTTATTAGCTTATAGCCCCTAGGGCTTATATACCTTAGTATATAAGCTAAGATTAATAAGGCTATCGATAACTATTTAATTAAGTAACGATAGGAGCGAGAGAAGGGACTTAAGAGAGATATGCTACTAGCGGGCAGTTAGCGCGAACGCTAAAGTTAATAAATTTAAAGGTTAGACTTTAAGGAGAAGTAACTAGAGTTTCCTTTATTATTTCTTTTACGAAGAGTCCTTTCCGCTTTTATTTTATTACGCTTATACGCACTTTATTTAAGTTATAAGAAAAAGTTAGTTATTTTTAAGAAAAAGAGCTAATTACTTATTATTACGGCACGCGCTTAGGGAGGAGTTTAATAGCGGAGATAAGGACGCTAAAAGAAATATAAGCGCTTACCTTAGCTAGAGAATTATTAGGGACTTATAAAAAGTTTAATTAAATAGTTCCTAAACCCTTTCTTCTTTTCCTAAGAGCTATTAAGGGTTAATATATAAGGGTAGTTAAGCTAAGATAGGGGCTATTACTAAGTATATAATATAAATTAATTTCCCTTAAAAGAGGACGAATTAAGTAAGTAATTAGCCCTTAACCTTATTTTTAAAGCTATAATAAAAGTTATATATTATAAGTTAAGTTTTAGAGAGGACTTATAGTAAAAACTTTATTAAATAAAATTATAACTTTATTTTAAATTTTATACTTTTATATTATAAATTACTAATTTAAATACCTTTTTTAAAATTTTTAGTATTTAATTAAATAGTTTCTACCTTTATATTATTTCTTTCTTTTATTTTTATATAAAAAACTAACTCCTTATTATTTTCCTTATAAAGAATTACTATATAGCTCTTCCTCTTATAGCTAGAGATCCCCCCTTATATTAGTTAAAAACTTTAGTTATATAAAAAATTACGCCTTTTAAGTATTTACTATACTTACTTAAGGTATCTTTCTTCCCTTACTAAAGTACTATACTAATAATTAGTTTATTAGCTCTAATCTTACTAAGATACTTACCTTAAGATATTTTATTAGTTAATAAAAAATCTAATTTAAATAGAAAGGTTTATTCCTTTTAAAAGGAGGTAATTATAGTAGCGAAGTTAAGGCTTAAAATAAAAGCTAAGGCGGAGGCTAATAATAAAATAGCCCGAAAAGCTAAGGGCTAATTCTATTTTTGCTATAAGGATAGAGAGTTAGGGGGGGGGGTTTATATAGGTATTACTTTTAACCTAACTTTTAAGGGATAAGGAGTATAGTAAACGGGTTTATCCCGAAAAGGATAAGAGTAATTAGGGAGTTTATCTCTTAAGGAATAAGAATAGTAATAAATAAGTTTATAGCTTAGGGAATAAAAAGAGGAGTAGGTAAGTTTATAAGTAAATAGGTTTATCTAATAAGGGATAGGAAGAGGAGTAAATAAGTTTATAAGTAAAAGGGTTTATCTCTTAGGGAATAAGAATAGAGTAAATAAGTTTATCTTTTTAAGGATAAGAAGAGTAATAAAGAAGAACGAGTTTATACTTAGGAGAAAGAAAAGTAGTTAGTAAGTTTAACCTTAGGGGAGAAGAAGGGTAATTACTTAGCTTATCTTATAGTTTATAAAAGGAGTAGTTAATAAGTTTCTATAACCTTAGTATTAGTACTAAATACCGGCGTAATATTTAGCTAGATTTTAGAGATATAAAAGTATTACTTAAGTAAATTTCTTATAAGGTTAAACGCTATAATAAGTAAAACTATACGCTTAATAGCTTATAGTAAAAAATTAGGTTATAGTATATTTTATAAAGATATTTTATAAATAGAATTTAATAATAAAAACTTATAATAGTATTATAAGATTTAAGGAGTTACTTTAGAGCTATCTAAGTAATAAGTTTATAAATAAGCTTCTTAGTATAATTATAGATTTTTTAAGAAGGAGCTATAGAATAATTTAAGATTTCTTTTACTATAAAAATAGTCGGGCTAAAAAGTAATTATAGACGAAGCCTACTATTAAGGATAAACTTAGCAGGTATTTATATAACTAAGCTAGTTTAGCGGGGTTAAAAGGATACTCCTAAAAAAAGGAAAAAGAAGAAGAAAAAGGGAAGAGGGGATAAAGGGGTAATTCTATATAATTCCTAGAAATTTAAAAGATATAAAATTAAAGGGGCTAAGGGAGGAAGGAATCTATAGCAGGTAGCCTTACCTTGCTAGGTCCGAATGCGCTTATAATAACTAACTTTATATAAAAGAGCTTATAGCTGCCTTAGGTCTTCTTATTAAAGGTAGGAAATTAACCCCTTTTTATAAGTATAAATCTAACCCTTCCTAGGTTTTTTAGCCCCCTCTAGCTAAGCGAATACTAATTAATTAGATTTATAAAATTAGATAAGTAAGATTAAATAACTTTTCTAAACCCTGTAGTCCTAACTAGCCTATATAACTTAGCAGGTCCTTATAAGCTTATATAAACTAAATAGTTCTATATACTTCCTTAAGATAGTCTTTTTTATAAAGGCTATATATATATATAAGCAGGAGTGCCTATTACTCCCGCGAAATTAGGAGGCCTCTTCTTCTTTATCCTTATAGCTTAGTAGCTAAGTTAGCTTCTTTATTATTATAAGTATAAAATTATTATACTTATTCGTTACTTTTTATAATAATAGCGCTTTAATAAGCGCGATTATACTAATAAGATTAAAAATATATTTATTAAATAGGCTATCCGATACTAGTATTAAAAGATCCTAAAAAGGAGTATACTTATTATCGCGATGCCCTCTTATACGTAACATATAAAGAAGGTAAATATCTAAAAACTAAATACCTATTTAAATATATAAAGTAATAAATAAAAAATATAAAAAGTAAAGTAAGGAGTTATAAGATAAGAAGGATCTTATATAAAGGGTCCTTATAACTCGGGCAAGCTATATATATATTAAAACAAGGCTATAAAGGTAGTATAAGGCTGTAAGGTATTATAAGATTCCTTAATAATATTAAGTTTAAGTAAGTAAAATGCTTCTTAGCTAAGGATAATAGTAACTAATCGATATCTTTCTAATAGCTAAGAAAGAATATTACTTATTATAAAGTAAATATAATAAGTATTAATTAAAAGATTATTAGTAAACTTAGCTTTAAGTTTATTATCTAGTTAGCTAATTACGCTAAAAGAAACAAGATATACTAATAAATCGTCCTTAAAGCTATTCCTATATATTTAGTTTATTAGCTACCCTATATCGAACTATAGCAGAATTTTTAAGAAAATATATTAATAAAGGTAAGAATAACTAATAGTTTAAGCTTATAACTAGTAGCGTTAAAGAATATAGTAAGGTAGTTAATAGTATAATTATAATAAAAACGCTAGATTTTATTTACTTTAAGGCAACTACTAATAAGCTATTCGGGGAAATAGGGAAGGATAGTAAAAGCGTTATTATAGCGCGGAAGTATCTAATATTATATAGCTTACCTTATAAGCCTCCCTCTTAGTTAGTTAGCGCTGCTAGCCTTACTTCCTAAGGCCCTAGCCTTACTATATAAACTTAGTAAAATTATAGTTATTATATTAAGAATATTACTATATTTATCGAGGCTACCTTTTATTATATAAAATATAGGAATAGCTTTTTTAGTACTAAGCGCTAAGTATTTTAAATTTCCTCTAATACTAAGTATAAAAATAATAGCCGCTATAACTATAATTTTTACTTAACTAGCTTAAGGAATACCTAAAGAGAAGTTTATCGATTAGTAGTTACTAGTTAGTATTTTAGAGGCTTAGACTAAAAGAGAAATAAACTACTAAGTATAAAAAAAGCAAGCTAATATATATAGTTAATCTTATAAGCAGTATATATAAGATAAACTATATTATATTAGTAGCTTATATAAGTATTTAAGTATATATATATATATAAACTATTTATTAGAGAGGAAAAATAATAAGGCTTAAGGGAAGACCTCTTACTTAATAAGGTTAGCTAGCTTATAGGCCTGATTCGTTATGTTAGAAAGCTTATTTATTATAAGTTATTTATCTAAAATTACGCTGGTCTTAAGTAGGGGATAACTATACTTCTTTAATTCCTATCGCACGTAGATATTATTTAAGTTTTAGGTAATTATAGTACGTATATTAGTAAATATTATAGCGAAGATTTTAAGTTATATTATAAAGGCTTACTTTATAAACCTCCCTCTTAGTTAATTAGCGCTGCTAACCTTACTTCTTAAGGTATAGCTTTATAAAATAAACTTAGTAAAATTATTATTATTGTTATAAGTATTAGGAATTTTAATACCTTTATTAGTACTACTATTAACCTTATAATAAGTTACTTTTATAGGAATACTCTATTACTATTTTAGTTAGTCCCTAGCCTTATAGCTATAAGGGTAGTATATTAGTATTAAAAAGGAAAAACCGACTCTAATTTATATAACTATAAGTAGGTAGGATATAATTAAGGGGGTTATTAAATATAGAAGGAAACCTCTAATACGAAGATATATATATTTATTTAAATTCCCTAATAACGATAAAATAATCCTACTTAGTATATTACTAGCTTAGAAGCTAGTATTTTTATTCTTAAAAGCCTTTCTCTAAAAACTACTATTTTTATATATATATATATATTATATATATAAGGAAGGCCTCTAAGCTTAAGGGTTAGAGGTTAAGCTCTCTATATTTATAGTTTATATAAATATATATATAATATACCTACCTATATTTTAACTTTTAAATATATAAATTAATTACTTAGTTTATTCTTTATTTAACGTAATATTCTAATTTTATTAAAATCCGTCTAAGATTATAACCTTAGTAAAAGGTAGCTTATAATTACTACTTATAAACGGCCCTAAGATAGGTGCCGAGTCTTTTTATAATAAACTTACTTATATATTTCCCCTATCTTACCTAACTAAAGCTTAGGTAAGTATAACTCTAGCCGAGGAAAAGATTAAGCGGGGTTATAACTTTTACTAAGGTTATCTTAGGGTTATACCGTAAATAGCTAAGTAACTAGCTTACTTATTAAAAGTAAATATCTTATAAGTAATATTTACCGAATTTATTAACTTAATCCTTTAAGTGTTAAAATATATATTATAGAAAGTAAATATATCTTTCTATTATTATTTACGCGTAATAATATAAACTTAGATAAATAAAGTAATTAGTAACTTTATTAAAAACGAAACTAAGGAGGAACTAATATATATATATATAAAAGAAAGAGATATTTAGATATCCTTAGTAGCTAATTAGTTAGTAAATTATAAATATAGCCGTAAGCTACGTAATTATAAATATATAATATATATATAAGATATATATCCTAGCTTACTTACTTACTTATATAAGGCTATTTTTAAAAAATATATTATTTATTACTATATTTATTATACCTCTTATAGTAAGTTTTTACGATAAGAACTAGTAAAGAAAGTTTAAACCTTATATTAGCGAATTATATTATTATTATAAACCTATAGTAGAAAATAATAAAGGAGAAGTAAGCGAAATATCGTAATTATAATATATAGCGTTTCGGGTAGAGGAAAGAGACGCGTATAGCGTTTCGGAAAAATAAAAAAGACGCGTATAGTATTTTAGGCAGACGAAAAAAACGCGTATAGCGTTTTAGATAAACGAAAAAGACGCGTATAATATTTCAGATAAATAAAAAAAAAGCGTATAGCGCTTTAGGTAAACTAAAAAGACGCGTCTTATTTATATCTTAGTCTAAAAAGCGGAAATTAAGTCTTATATTTCGTTAACGTAAGTATAAAAAGATAAGGAGATTAACTATATTATATAGGATAATAACTATATACTAGAAACGATAAGTATTTATCTTTTAGGGGATAAGAAAAGAAGTTAATAGGTTTATCCCTTAGGGATAAGAAAGGTAGCGTATAGCGCTTCGGGTAGATAAAAGAGACGCGTTTTATTCGTATTTTAGTCTAAGAAGCGGAAATTAAATCCTATATTTCGTCGATATAAGTATAAAAAGATAAGGAGATTAACTATATTATATAGGATAATAACGATATACCTAAAATAATAAGTATTTATCCCCTAAAGGATAAGAAGAGTAGTTAATAAGTTTATCCCTTAGGGGATAAAAAGAGTAGTTAATAAGTTTATCTTTTAGGGGATAAGAAAGGTAATTAATAAGTTAGTCCTATAAAAGATAACTAGAGAGAAATAAGCTAACTATTATATATAGCGCTTCGGGCAGATTAAAAAGACACGTTTTATTTATATTTTAGTTTAAGGAGCGGGAGTTAAGTCTTATATTTTATTAACGTAAGTATAAAAAGATAAGGAGATTAACTATACTATATAGGATAACGATAATATACCTAAGATAATAGGTATTTATCCCCTAAGGGATAAGGAGAGTAGTTAATAAGTTTATCCCCTAGGGGATAAGAAGAGTAGTTAATAAGTTTATCCCCTAAAAGATAAGAAAAGTAATTAATAAGTTTATCCCCTAAAAGATAAAAAGAGTAGTTAATAAGTTTATCCTTTAAGGGATAAAAAGAGTAGTTAATAAGTTTATCCCTTAAGGGATAAGAAAAGTAATTAATAAGTTTATCTTTTAAAAAATAAGAAAAGTAATTAATAAGTTTATCCCGTAAAAGATAACTAAAGAGAAGTAAGCTAACTATTACGTATAGCGCTTCGGGTAGATTAAAAAGACGCGTCTTATCCGTATTTTAGTTTAAAAAGCGGGAGTTAAGTCTTATATTTTATTAATATAAGTACGAAAAGATAAGGAGATTAACTATATTATATAGGATAACGATAATATATCTAAGATAATAAGTATTTATCCCTTAAGGGATAAGAAAAGTAGTTAATAAGTTTATCCCTTAAGGGATAAGAAAAGTAGTTAATAAGTTTATCTCTTAGGGGATAAGAAAAGTAGTTAATAAGTTTATCCTTTAGGGGATAAAAAGAGTAGTTAATAAGTTTATCCCTTAGGGGATAAGAAGAGCAGTTAATAAGTTTATCTTTTAGGGGATAAGAAGAGCAGTTAATAAGTTTATCCCTTAAGGGATAAGAAGAGTAGTTAATAAGTTTATCCTTTAGGGGATAAGAAGAGTAGTTAATAGGTTTATCCCTTAGGGGATAAGAAGAGTAGTTAACGGGTTTATCTTTTAAGGGATAAGAAAAGTAGTTAATAAGTTAATCCCGTAAAAGATAACTAAAGAGAAGTAAGCTAACTATTACGTATAGCGCTTCGGGTAAACTAAAAAGACGCGTCTTATCTATATCTTAGTTTAAGGAGCGGAAGTTAAGTCCTATATTTCGTTAATATAGGTACGAAAAAATAAGGAGATTAATTATATTATATAAGATAATAATAATATACCTAAGATAATAAGTATTTATCCTTTAGGGGATAAGGAGAGTAGTTAATAAGTTTATCCCTTAAGGGATAAGAAAAGTAGTTAATAAGTTTATCCTTTAAAGGATAAGAAAAATAGTTAATAAGTTTATCCCTTAAAAGATAAGAAAAATAGTTAATAAGTTTATCTTTTAGGGGATAAGAAAAGTAGCTAATAAGTTTATCCCTTAAGGGATAAGAAAAGTAGTTAATAGGTTAATCCCGTAAAAGATAACTAGAGAGAAGTAAGCTAACTATTACGTATAGCGCTTCGGGTAGATTAAAAAGACGCGTCTTATCCGTATTTTAGTTTAAAAAGCAGGAGTTAAGTCTTATATTTTATTAATATAAGTACGAAAAGATAAGGAGATTAACTATATTATATAGGATAACGATAATATATCTAAGATAATAAGTATTTATCCCTTAAGGGATAAGAAAAGTAGTTAATAAGTTTATCCCTTAAGGGATAAGAAAAGTAGTTAATAAGTTTATCTCTTAGGGGATAAGAAAAGTAGTTAATAAGTTTATCCTTTAGGGGATAAGAAGAGTAGTTAATAAGTTTATCCCCTAAGGGATAAAAAGAGTAGTTAATAAGTTTATCCCTTAGGGGATAAGAAAAGTAGTTAATAAGTTTATCCCTTAGGGGATAAGAAGAGTAGTTAATAAGTTTATCTTTTAGGGGATAAGAAAAGTAGTTAATAAGTTTATCTTTTAGGGGATAAGAAAAGTAATTAATAAGTTTATCCCTTAAGGGATAAGAAAAGTAGTTAATAAGTTTATCCTTTAAAAGATAAGAAAAGCAGTTAATAAGTTTATCCCTTAAGGGATAAGAAAAGTAATTAATAAGTTTATTTTTTAAAGGATAAAAAAAGTAATTAATAAGTTAGTTTTATAAAAGATAACTAAAAAGAAGTAAGCTAACTATTATATATAGCGCTTTAGATAGATTAAAGAGACGCGTCTTATCTATATTTTAGTCCGAGGAGTAGAAGTTAAGTTCTATATTTCGTTAACGTAAGTATAAAAAGATAAGGAGATTAACTATATTATATAGAATAATAACGATATACCTAAGATAATAGGTATTTATCCTTTAGGGGATAAGGAGAGCAGTTAATAGGTTTATCTCTTAGGGGATAAGAAGAGTAGTTAATAAGTTTATCCCCTAAGGGATAAGAAAAGTAATTAATAAGTTTATCCCTTAAGGGATAAGAAAAGTAGTTAATAAGTTTATCCCTTAAGGGATAAGAAAAGTAGTTAATAAGTTTATCCCTTAGGGGATAAGAAAAGTAATTAATAGGTTTATCCCTTAGGGGATAAGAAAAGTAGTTAATAGGTTTATCCCTTAGGGGATAAGAAGAGTAGTTAACGGGTTTATCCTTTAAGGGATAAGAAGAGTAGTTAACGGGTTTATCCTTTAGGGAATAAGAAGAGTAGTTAATAAGTTTATCCCTTAGGGGATAAGAAAAGTAGTTAATAAGTTTATCTTTTAGGGGATAAGAAGAGCAGTTAATAGGTTTATCCCTTAGGGGATAAGAAAAGTAGTTAATAAGTTTATCCCTTAGGGGATAAGAAGAGCAGTTAATAAGTTTATCTTTTAGGGGATAAGAAGAGCAGTTAATAAGTTTATCCCCTAGGGGATAAGAAGAGTAGTTAATAAGTTTATCCTTTAGGGGATAAGAAGAGTAGTTAATAGGTTTATCCCTTAGGGGATAAGAAGAGTAGTTAACGGGTTTATCCTTTAAGGGATAAGAAAAGCAGTTAACGGGTTTATCCCTTAGGGGATAAGAAAAGTAGTTAATAAGTTTATCCCTTAGGGGATAAGAAGAGTAGTTAATAGGTTTATCCTTTAGGGGATAAGAAGAGTAGTTAATAAGTTTATCCCTTAGGGGATAAGAAAAGTAGTTAACGGGTTTATCTCTTAGGGGATAAAAAGAGCAGTTAACGGGTTTATCCCTTAAGAGATAAGGAGGGCAGTTACGTAGGTTATTATATATAATATAGGAGATAAGAAGAGGTAATAAAATATACTTAGTTAATAAGATAATTTATATATTATATTATAAAAACTAATTTTCTAGTCCTAAACCTATAGTTTAGATATAAATCTGCCCCTATTATAATAAAAAAGAAATATAAAAAGAAAAGTAAGTATTAAGCTAGATAAATATATATATATATTTTTATTATTAGCTAACCCGAAAAATTAAAGCTTTATCGATATAATAATAGCTGCGAACTACGCTCTATATAAATATTCGATATTAAATATTTTAAATTATAAGGATATAAAGTATATATTATTATTTATCCTTAATATTAGATTTAAAGCGCTAAAATAGCCCCTAAAGCTAAAGAAAACCGCCTTATTAGTATAAAAAGGCTTTATAACTATATTTATAAAATTTATCTATATAATAAAAATAAGATTATTAAAGCTAAAAATATTAAGTTTTATAATATAGCTAATTTAATACTTAATTAAACTATTAAATATGTTACTAAGCTTAAAATCGAAAATTATTAAGAAGATTAACTTAATAAAAATAAATTTTTTAAATTAAAGCTTAATAAAATTAATAATAATAAAAATTATAATTATCCCGGTTATTAAGGCTTAGATAAGCTTACTAAAGACGCTAAAGTAAAGAATATACTTAATTTATATAATAAAACTATAAGCTTATTTTAAGCTAAAAAGCTTATAACGCTTTTAAATATAATATAATTCCTTACGCTCGAATAATACTTTATAAAGCTTAACTTAATAATTTAGCGGATAAAGAAGTCCCCCCCCCCCCCCCTTATAAGCTTAGCTAAGAAATAAGGCTATAATTTTTATAACTAATTAAAAAACCTAATAAGTAATAATAGCTAAAGCGAATACTATTACTAATACTATTTTTAAAAATATTAACAAAAAAGAGGTAGAGATACTTAACTTTATCCTACTAATTAGCACTATATTTAATATTATAATATTATTAACGCTTAAGGGCTAATATAATATATAAAAGTAACTTAATTACCTCTCCTTATAGCGCTTACTAATAAATCTTAAAATTAAAGCTTTATATAATTATTAAATATAAGATTTTATTAATTAACTTATCGGTAAGTAAGTTCTTCTAAGTAAATAAGTTTTTATAATAAAAATACCTTAAAATAAGCTTATAATTATAAAGGTAT
This sequence comes from Ophiocordyceps camponoti-saundersi (nom. inval.), assembly GCA_003339415.1. Lineage (NCBI taxonomy): Eukaryota > Fungi > Ascomycota > Sordariomycetes > Hypocreales > Ophiocordycipitaceae > Ophiocordyceps > Ophiocordyceps camponoti-saundersi. The sequence goes on from PDHQ01000127.1 coordinate 16,051, forward strand.
AATAGTATGTATAAGGGGATAAAAAAGAGACCTCGCACTTTATCGAAGACTTTTACGCTTTTATAGCATACTTCTTTTTAGTTTAAGTCTTCCTATTAATAGTAGCTTTACGAGATTTTAAGTAGCGGTAATTCGATATAATTAACGCGTTTATAAACGCCTTATATTAAGAGGAGTTTTTTATTAACTAGCTATATATATTCGAAGATAGAATAAATTAAGTATATAAGCTTAAAAAAGCTTTATATAGCCTTAAGTTATCTTTTATAATATAGTTTATATACGTAAGTAAGGCTTTTAAACGCTATAAATAATAATAGCTTATATTTAAGTTTCGGATATATATATACGAAAAGGGCTTTATTATACTTTTTTATATTAATAATATTATAATTATAGCGCTTAGAATAGCCCTTATAAATAAAGGTAAGGGTATCTTATAGGAATTATAAGATTTGCGGGATTTAGGCGAACTTACTACCTTTTTAAGCTTATAATTCTATAAGAATTATACTATATAAAGAATTAGCGTGCGTTAAGAGAAATATACTAATAAAATACTTAAATTATTTAGTAAAAGCGTTATAAACGCTATATAAACGCTATAGCTAAGTAAATTACCTTTTTAATAATATAAGCCTTAATTTAGCCTTTATAAATAGTAAATTATACGAAAGTAACCTTAATCTAATAACCTTATACTTTTTTATATAAAATAATTTAATATAATACCTTAACGGTATAAAGAGCTTAAGCCTTACGCTTAAAAGTGCTTATAAACCTTAAAATTTAAAGCTTTATATCTTCGCTAACGCGTCTTTTACGAATAATTTATATATAATATACTTAACTACTAAATATATCGCTTTTATTAGTATAGGCTTTATATACTAGAAATTTAAATAGTAAATACTTATAATATTATTATTAACTAATACTAAATTTATTAATTTAATACTTATAAAAATAAACCTTACTTAAGTCTGCGAGATTCTTAAAAACTTAAAGTTTCGAGAGTTTATACTAATAATTATATTTATTAATAGCTTTAATACTAAAGCGATAGCTCTTAATAAATATAAAAAGGCTGCATATATAAAAGATATTAATATAAAATATAAATAAATTCTTAACTATATTAAGAAGCGTAATTTTATAATTTATTAAATTAGTATAGCTAAGATAGCTAAAGATAGTTTAATAAAGCCTCTCTAGCATTTTTAGTATATTAAATTTATATATATATTATATTTTTCTAACTTAAAAATTACGATCTTACTTTTTAAAGCTAAGAATATAAAAAGTAGCCTTTATAAGCTATTAGATAAGCTTAGGGCGCCTAATAGCGAAGCTCGTAATACCTTTATACTACTTAATATTAAAAGTAGCGATATTAAATAATATGATTAATTAAAATAGTAACCTAATAAATAATATAGTATAAGATCTTTTTTACTAAAAGATTTTATACTTAAAGGGGGGATTTTAAAAGATATATACGATAAGCGTTACGCGGCCTAAGCAGCTACTAATTAAGAGGGAATAGATAAGATATATCGCGATTAAAGCCTTAATATAAAGGCTTACGATTATTAACTTTACCGCTAGCTTAGCTTTATGCCGCTATTAGTCCCGCGATATACGCCTTTTAATATACTAAGAAGAGGCTATTCTAGCCTTAAAAATATTAATAGTAAGCGCCTCTAAACCCCTTATTATTAAATATATTAACTTGTATAACTTAGGCGGCATTTCCCTACTAAGCGATATAAATAATAACGCCTCTTTATATAAATTAGTATAAGGCTTAAGGCTTATTTTTAGCCTCTTATAATAAAATATTCTTTATCGATTAATACCTTTTAAGCTCTTTATATAAGCTTAAATTAATACTTTTAAATAGCTTAGATTAGCTTTTTTAACGCCTTTTAAGATAGCTTAAAAAGGCCTATTTCTATTATTTTCTACTATTTCCTAAATAAATTAACCGATCTAAAACGGAAGAACTACTTCTAAAAGCTAATTTAATCTCTTAGATTATATTTTTATTATATTTCTAAGTAATTTAAGCCCTCTGCTAGCCTTATTAAGAAGAGTTAAAAAAACGCTATTTTTTACTATTTTATTATTTTCCGCGCCTTACGGTATAAGATAACTATTTTCCGCTTAGCTAAGCGGGCTTAAAAGGGGGGTATTAATTATATAAAGTATATTACGTAATAAGCCCCGCTAAACCTTATATACCCTTATATATTATAAGCTAAGTAGCTTAGGGTAAGCTATTAGTATTAAGTATAATAATACTATAAGTTAATTAGTTAATTTAAAGCGTATATAAGTAAGTACTAAAGTATATTCGAAATAAGTAAGCTAAAAAGTTATTATATAGAATTTTTTAGTATAAATAAAAACTATAAGAAAAACTATAAGAAAAGCGTTTATAAGGAAAAAATTATAATTTTAGAGCGTTGAAAAAAAGATAAGTATATTATAAGTTAGTAAATTAGTACGTATATATAAATATAAATAAAAAATTATATACTTATAGGAAAACCTTTTATTATTAACTTTATATTATAATAGTAAATTTATTAGAAATCTTATTTTAACGCGCGCTTTAAAAATTAGTTTATTATTTCTATAAAGAGAGGATATTTATATTAAATAATATTCTTAGCAAGCTTTTTAGCGAAGTTATTATTATAAACGAGGAGTTTTATTATCGCTATAAGGTTATGTTTAGAATATTATTAGAGATATTAAAAACCGCGATAAAAACCTTTACGATTTTAGTAAATAATAAATAAAATAAAGTAAAATAATTAATATTAAGAGAAAAAAATATAAGGAATATTAAGTTATATAAGGCGCCGCTTATAATATTATTATATATATACTAAAAAAGCTAAATAGGCCGATTAAGTTTATTATTACTTACTTCCTCTATTAAGATAATTTATTTAAGGCGATAATCTTTATAAGCCGCGCTCCTTAACTTAAGTATTTTTATAATAAGTACGCTAATTTATCGAAATAGAACCTTTATTTCGAGATTTATTTCTATTATAAAGATTAGTTTAGGGGGAGGTATAATAATTACTAGGTAACGGGGAAATTATATTATACTAGGTAGTAACTTATTATTAAAAATCCTTTCGGCCGTTTCGTATCCTTTTATAATAACTTAATAATATATAGTAGGGCGCTTTATTAAGTAGTAAACTACTTATAGTAAACTAATAAAGAAAGGATATAGCGGGCTAAGGCTAATAAAATAGAGGAGTATAATCGTAAGCGTACTAAGTATTAGCGGGTAAAAAGTAAGCGTGCTAAGTATAGCTAGGAAAAAGCTACTATAAGGAAGAAGAAAAAAGGAAATATTTATAACTTTATAATAATTAATAATAGTCCTCTTTTAAAATAATATATAAATATATATAAATATAGTAGGAAATAACGAAAAAAAGAAAAGGATAAAGGAAAGGAAAAGAAGAAAGAGAGAGTAATTTAATAAGGTAAAGGAAAGACCCTAACTAGTTATCGAAAAAGAAGAAAAGCTTTAAGGGGCAGGGCCTTTATAAAGCTATTAGCGGGATTACGAGTAAGAGGAATTTAGCGAAGTTATAAGCGTTAATTTTATACTTTACGCTATAATTAGTAATAATATATATTAATATATTAAAGTTTATATATAGCTTTAGGGAGGGTTTTATAAAAAGCGTTATTATATATTAGTTATCTCTAACCCTAAGCCCTTAATACCTTATCTACTCCTTTTAACTATAAAATATAAAATTTATATATATATATATATATTATTATTATAAGCACCTAAACTAGGTCTAGTAGCTATTTAATAAATATATATAAATATATACTTTATTACCTATATATCTTAATTTACGATAAACCTTATATATAATATATATATTTAAGGATAGCGCTATTATAAAAAAAGGGTAATATTACTTAAAGTAGTAAAATAATTAAGGGGAGGGGGTTTAAGGGGTAGTTAAGGGCTAAGGTAGATAGTAATCTTTTTTATATAGCGGTATAAGAAATCCCTATTAAGTACGAAGACGGAAGAAATAAAAAAACGAAAAGAGGAGACTATTTAATAATACTAAGATTTTATATATTAGAGTTTTTACCGTAAATTATTTAAAAAGAAGGAATAGAGGAATTTATATATTAGAGACTAATATTTATATTTATAACTAAGGAAGAGGACTGCGCTAGCTTAGTTTCCTTCCTATCTCTTCTTCTAATTAATTAGTCTAACTTGTTTTAACGGACTTATCGAAGTTATAAGAACTGCTGCGAGAAAAGGGGTTTTAATAAGGATAAATAAGCATACGCCGCGGCAAAAGAAAAAAAAGAAGAAAAAGGGAAAAAGAAGGGAAAAAGGGGTAATTTTAAGTAATTCTTAGTAATTTAAAGGGCGTAAATTTCACAAAGCTAAGGAAGGGATCTATAGCAGGTAGCCTTACTTAGCTAAGTCTAAATACGCTTATAATAACTAACTTTATATTAAAGGGCTTATAGCTGCTTTAGTCCTTCTTCCTAGGAGAGGGAAAAAGAAAGCTTCTTATATATATAAAATAACCCTTCCTAAAACCTTTAAATCCTTTAGCCCCTTTTAGCCTAGCGATATTAATTAATTAAATCTGTTAAATTAAGCAGGTTAGTTTAAATAACCCTTTTAACGCTTGCGACCCTAACTTACTTTAGCGGCGGTAATAAGCATGCTTAAAGAAAAATAAGCGCTTACTTTAGCTAAGAAGCTATTAAGGGCTTATATAAGGTTTAATTAAATAGTCCCTTAACCGCTTCTCTTCCCCTAAGAGTTATTAAGGGTTAGAATATAAGAGTAGTTAAGTTAAGATAAGGGCTATTACTAAGTATATAGTATAAGTTAGTTTTCCCTCGAAAAAGGATAAATTAAGTAAGTAATTAGCCCCTAACTTTATTTTTATAGCTATTATAAAAGTTATATATTATAAGTTAAGTTTTAAAGAGGACTTAAGGTAAAAACTTTACTAAATAGAATTATAACTTTATTTTAAACTTTATACTTTTATATTATAAATTACTAATTTAAATACTTTTTTTAAAATTCTTAGCACTTAATTAAATAATTTTTATTTTCCTTTCTCTTTCTTCTCTTATCTTTATATAAAAAACCGACTTTTTATTATTTTCCTTATAAAGAATTATAATCCGGCTAGCAAACAAAAAAAATCAACAATCAAATAAAAAAAAAAAAAGAAAAAGAAAA